>QFEU01003346.1:3238-13301 GCA_003316345.1 Tricholoma terreum
GAAACTGGCCCAGCACCACCCAAGGTGACAAACAACACACCACCCACCCCCAGCCCCATGAGCAACTGCCTGTGGGGTGGATGGTGGGTGGAACGACAGCGACAACTGAGGGGAAGGAAGACGGAGGGGCAGGGGAAGGGAGACGACCACAACAGGGGAGGTACACCGGGAGGAGGGCGAGGGGATGCCCACTAGCACCTGCACCACTGCTGTGAGCAACTGTTCGTAGGGTGGATATGGGGTGCAAGTGCAAGTGCAAGATGACGGGATGAAAGGGGGGGAACGACACGAGACAACGGCAGGATGAGGGCAAGGAGGGGATGACACGGCACCTGCCCCATGAAAGCACCCCCAACTGACACACCACCTGCCCCCAACCTCATGAGCAACTGCTCGTGGGGTGGATCGTGGGTGGAACAATGAGGAGGGTGGAATGACGAGGAGGGTGGAATGACGAGAAGGGTGGAATGACGAGGAGGGTGGAATGATGAGGAGGGTGGAACAATGAGAAGGCAACCACGACAGCACCCCTAACCAGGGTTTTCATATCATTATTAGTTGCAATGTGTGTAATATATAAGAAATGGAAATAATCTTTTATTGAAGATATGCAAAGTAAATAATACCAAGAGGGAGGGCAGAAAAATACCCTAGAGCAGGCCAGAGGTCCAGAGGATGCCCAGGGTAGCCAGAGTTATGCAACTCACAGGGCACCACAACACTCTGACTACCCTCAGGGTAGCCAAATAATGCGACTTTATCCAGAGGATGTCCAGGGTAATGGTCTGCCCTAGATGCCCTGATCTGACCTAGGACATCCAGAGGACAAAAGCAATTTTCCTGATGATGATCATGAACGTACCCATGGCAATGCGATACACATTAGAGAGATCCATTTTTGAGTAGTACTTATTGATGCTTTTGTGTGCAAAGGTGAGTGCATGCTTGACAGATGATGAGAGTGGCTCAGTAGCGGCATCACTGAGCAATGCGTCAATGTGATCCATAGTTGGAATAACATTTGCAATTGTTGAAACTCGGTCTTGAGAACAAAAAAGTGTTGCATCTTTATATATCTGACACGAAAAATCAGTATCTGATGAATTAAACAAGGAACAACCTACTTCAAGAACTCATAAAAAATCACCAATAATCTTCCAGTCATCATTGTCAAGCTTGAACTTGTGCAGCTTCAAAGATTTGTTGGTGGTGATGTTGTCAATTGCCAAGCGGTACTTGAGTGCCACTTTTGCCATATCATAAGTTGAATTCCAATAAGTCTTCACATCACATGGAATGAGGTGGATGGGAAGTTTGTGGACGGCACAGGTCTTGTGCCATACAGGAAGAGCAATGGTGGTGGAGTGGATGATGGCAAAAGAAAGTTTTCAAAGCTAAATTTTGTCGTAAGTATCAGCAGTTCAAGCAAAGGATAACAATACATGCCTTATTGAGCATCACACGCACAGCCGCTATATTTTCCATTAACTTCTCATGGTTCACCTCACCCAACATCTCAAATGGATCCTCCTCCTCATCATCATCACCATCATCCATTGGCTCATTCCCACCCTCATCCTCCTCCTCGTCATAATCACCACCTTCATTGATTGGTTCGACGCCAACTTCAGCATCGTCGTCGTAATTGCCACCTTCAGTAGTGTCATCATCCTTGGGTGAAGCACTGAAAGGTTTAAGGAGCGCCTTTGCAGACAGTTGCATGGTGTGGTTGAAGCACCTTACACGGTTTATGGCCTCAAACGAGTTGGGGAGTTGATCAAGATGTGTCGTCTGCTTGTCATTTGACGTAGCATTGTCACCATTGAATGTGAGGATCTAATAGTAGAGGTTTCAGATGTGTTTGAAAACAGATATGTCAGGAATGTACCTTATTGGTGAGTGCATGCTCCACCAGCATGTCATGAAATGCCTGGGCAAGGGCTTCTCCTGTGTGTGACTAGAAGTGAGAACATGATGTCAATAGTTGTTTTGGGAAGGCCGGGGAACAACATACCTCGGGAACCTCAACAATGTCCAGCACAAAAGCTAATACCTGGCCACTGTGGTGCAGATGGACTGTCCATGCCACGAATGTGCAATGGTTTGGTGAGGTCCATGCATCTGTTGCGAAATGAACACAACCTGGATGCTCCTGCAAAGGTGTCAGCAAATGATTGAAGTATATAGAACTTAATGCATACTTTGAGGATCTTATCAATGTGGGAACAGAACTTATCAAACAGAATCTTGACATCACGTGCCACCATCATTGGGCTTGGAAGTGAGGTACCAGGACATCCAGCCTTCATCAACTGTTCAAACTGGCGATCCTTCATGATGTTCATTGGCCTGTTGCTCTTGGCGCACCACCTGGCAATGTGGGCTCTAATATAACAAATTAGTCACTTCCAAATGTTGAGGACAAAAAACAGACCGTGTTTGATCAGTGGTATGTGCACGATGGGAGACCGACACCATTCCTTGACCAAGTCAGGCAAATGAAGCAAATATGAAACTGTCAGGAGCATTCGAGGAAGTCTTTGTGAATGCGGCATCAACTGTATCTGCCCCCAAGCATTTAATGGCGTGAGTCTTGAGGTTTGAGGTACCTGCACGATCCTGCGAGTCTTGGTAATGGCGAATACCACCCCCCTTGACTTTGCATCGCTTGGCGGCACACTTGAAGAAATGAAACTTTCGGCTATTATTGGTATCAATCTTGATGTCACTTTTGAAGAAACTGTAGACAGGTGATCGCCAGGTTTTTTGCAAATGTTCTACAATGCAAATATCAGTACTTGAATGGAAAGGAGAAGCTCAGACCCCCAGAATGTACTTAATTCTTCTTCGGGTGTTTCTTCTACAAGCTGGGAATCATCTTCTTCATCTGAGTCGACAATTGAAGTCTGCCTAGTGGAGTTTCTGCTGCCAACTAGAATACATCTGTCAGCAGGAGTAGGTAAACAAGAAAACGATAGATGAGCACCTGAATCGCCTGCAGCAGATACACCAGAACCTGAGGAAGTGTAGCGCATTTTGAATGGACGTGCAACAGCCACAACTCCATTTTTGCCAGCTTTTTTGAATGATTTCACGGCCTTCTTCGTGGCCTGTGTGGTGCTCGAGGCTGTGGAGATAGGCGAAGGTGAGCTTGAGTGGATGATGAAGGCATGGGGAAGGGTGACTGGAGTTGGATGGCAGAATTGTGAAAATGAGAGCAGATTAAATACATACCTGAGATCTGCAGATTCCATAGGAAGAACTTGTTGGTGGAAGCCTTGGGATGCCGTTGACACTTGAAGTTCATCAGATGTAACGAGCCAACCCTAGAAACAAGACACTGTAGCATCAGAATAATGATTGATGAGGGCGGAAGAGGCTAACATGTGTTAAACCCCAGCATCGAGGCAGAAAAGAAGGAATCCAAGACAGAACGATGCTAAACGTTGCCAACATTGATACATCAAATCAACCTACATAACCAAAATGGCAACAGCTGAGATGCAGTCCATCTGATGCCACATACACTGCCAAACACCGCAACACCTTCCAAACGGGTACAGTATTACACGGTTCTGACATTTCATAGACTGTACCCGTACCCATATATACCAGGAGCTGGAAACCATGGGAAAACCCATAACCATGATATACACTATAGCTGACTGTCTTGCTCATTATACTACCATGTAACAATGTTGGAACTTTCTTGCCCATGCTACTTATACTCTTGCTATCATCTTGTAATCATCCTATGTAGAGAATCATCAGGGCATGATATATGGCTCTGCTTGCCTTGCTGTCAAATAACCTTTTCATGAACCTGCGTTGGAGTTTCTGTCCATCAGTCATAAGGCAATGGCAAGCATGTTCTATCTCTGTCAGTTTATTATTCTCACCTTCTGTCTTTGCTTACTCCTTCCAGCATCTGTTCTCTGCTTCATTTTTTTGATTTTAGAGATTGTAGAGTTCTTCTCACCACTCTCTATGGTCTTTTCCTGCCTCAATTTGCAATACAAGGTTATGAAGGATGATACAGCATTAGATCCACATGACAGCTCAAAGATGGCTTTCATGTGTGTAGATTTGGATCTGGAGCTCAAACAAAGACTGAAATCTGCCTTGAAGCAGTTCTATGGCATACTCAACACAGATGAAGATCTATATACATGAGAGAATAATCTAATTGAGCAGCAAGATTAACATACCTTTGCAAAATAATAGTTGAAAATCTTTTGATCTGGACTCAGTTCACTGTTAGCTGGCTTTTTGAATGGTGATACGGACCATGTTTCCAATGGATAGGCTGAGTCTGCCCACATCCATTTATCTGTCCCAAAGATGTGCACATGCTCCTTGAAGGTTCACATGCTCTGGAATGCCCATAAATCATGTACACTACTAGTATGCCCAATAGAGTAATCTGCAATCATCAAATTGCAAGAAGTACTGATAAACTATAGTTGTCATGAGTGTCAAATTATAGAGACCAAGAAGGATCATATCTGACAATCAATAGAATATGCTCTATTCTTATTAAATCAAGTATTGCCATGCAACTCCAAACATTGATAGAGTGGGAATTTTGACCCATTAGCCAACAAAAATCCATCTTGTCATTCAGGGCACACAGCTTCATCAACATATGATTTTGAGCTTTCCTTTTCAATGGCATCAGGGAGATGGATTGCTTCATCATGAAATGAAAAAAGGGCAACTATAACACAATCTGTACATTTCTCAATACCACCCACTGGGTTAGTGTTGCCACCAGCTAAGCTGATGTCTTTTGACATTTTGTTTCCTTAGTAGCATAGTGACCAGAAAAAGCATTGATTGTGGTCACATATCGGCTACAAGTACAGAAGAAACAATCATTTTGGAGGGATCAGACATCGTACTAAGCCTCTGGATTAAAAACCCTCTTTTTCAAACATCTTGGCAATGGCTTTCTTCTCATTGTCTTCAAGTTTTTCATCATCTAATATAGTGTGAATCTTTTGGGCTGGAGTTTTTCCTTTGAACCGTCCAAAGGCTCATTGAGGTAAAAACTTCTCTTTTTTATGCTTTGAGGATAAATGTCCATATTCAAGACAAATGAAACATAATCTTTTCTTGATATGTTCTATGTGTTCTTGTTGAGTGAGGTGGTTAACATCCATAGCATTTGGGTCCCAGGTCAGAGCCATCATCGTAATAGGTGCAGAGGTGGATTCATAGGATTGTGAATTCATTCCTCCCTTGATGCACTGTGCAATAGCATGAGCTCTTCTCCAGGTTCCATCAAATTTGGATGCTGATGGTAATTGGTGGGTGCACCTGAACCTAAATAGGTTGGCAGTTTTGATCAGCTTGATCTTTTGTTAAGGGCAATAGCCTATAACTCAGATCATAATCTAATCAATCAATGTGCAAGGCTTTTGTGTGTTATCTAATAAGTTTGACAACAGAGGCTTTCTGTGTTAGGGACTACCATGGATGGAAGTGGATAATTGAGTCTCTGCTAAAAAGTGCATCATGTGAGCTCAAATCCCAATATCTGATATAGCTATTATGCAACATGAAGGACAATATGTATATGTATGCTCTCACAAAGCCTTTTACCTGTAGCCAAAGAACAGTTGATGGCAGATGTAAATGGATGCATGGATGGCAGTTTTATGGATAAAATGCCATCCATTCCATCCATTCTCACCTGTAGGCCTCAAATTTCAATATTATACTTATTCATTCCACACAAATATGAACATTATACATTTTCATCTTACTATCAAGCACCATAGCATGAATCTCAAAATTAGACCAGAAAATCAATTATCCATAAATTGCAAATGGATATCCATGGTAGGCCCTATTCTGTGTTGAGATCAAACAATGATGTTAGTTGCAACTAAGTCGAGTGAGATCTGAGTATAAGTGGTATATTGTCTAAGTCAAGCTAAGGAGCCTTGACTGAATATACTACAATATTTATACCAGCAATTGTGGCTATATGATCCTTGAAACATACAAGTCAACTACATAGCTTGCCAAGTCATCAAGTATAAGTGAGAGTCAAGATGAGTAGGTATGAGTCATATAGCTATGTATGAGTCGAGATGAGTCATGAGAGATAAATATGGTGGGCCCGGTAAATAGTGATCAAGATAGCAAGAATAGAAAAATTTGTAACAGCTACCACCTGGCTGCCCCCCATGGAAGTGGTGGGGGGGCAGGTGGGGCCGGTAGTTGTTGTCATAGTCAAAATCACAAGTTTGTACCTAAAAATATTTGTTAACAAGAAAATGAAATGGAAAAAGAACAGAAAAGATACCTATAGCCCAAGAGACATTGACGACATTAATTGGGGCCCTTTTTCATTCTCCCTCATCATTATCTCCCTGTTTTCTCCATCCGTCCAGGCTGCTCCCCATTTCCACCCTGTGAGCACTTGCTTTCAGCATTGGTTGGGGGTGCTGTGGTGGTTGTGGTAGTGTGGTTTTGCTGTTTCTGTCTTCTCGTCATTGTTCATCAGGCGTGGGTGCTTCATTTTTTCATTGTTGTTATAATATTGTTAGAACCTATAAATTATTATATGTTTGTTGAAGCCCAAAAGAAAAAAGAAAGTGGCATGTTTCCATCATTTGCTGGTGATGTGGTAGCTGTGGGTCATTGGATGTGGATGTTTACAAACTGGTGGTGGTAGTGGAGAGAGGAGAGAGAGGGAGGATAGTAGTGATGGCATTGGTAGCATCAATGGGTGGTAATGACCTGGCAGACATGGTTGATGATGATGTGTCATGGTTGTATGATGATGATAAGGCCACCTGTTAGCATATACCTTGGAGCATGACACATTGGACACTTGACGGCACCTCCCTCAACCTTTCGCATTGCCTGGACATCATCTGAACATGGTTTCGCATTCCCGACCATTCTCCAATCAACATTGCACTACTTCGGATCACATTGCATCTTGTCATATGACTTCAGCTGTGTTTGCATATGTTCCGCCCTCTTTGAACTGACCTTCCGACAGTTTTCCACCCCTCTCGAGGTACGCTATCACACTTGCGGCCACCATTTTAGACAAATTCGTGCAGGGACAATGGTGTCTTGGAAATCATGGTGCATTCTACTTGGTGTCTCCGAAATTACAACAATAGGGCAGTTTGGTTTCGTTTTGGTTCATGATACTCCTGTTTCATCTTTGACTCCGCTCTTTATTGTTGCGATACATTTTGATATATGTTTTATGATCTCATGACCTTATTCCCCATTTAGCATTTTAGCAGTAAAAGACATATAAAACTTTGTAGTATTTATCTGGTAGCAACAAGAAAACATCTCTACTCATAGCATCTTGGATCTAAGAGTCTAACTCAAAGATCAAACCCTTGTCTTAGTCCAAAGTTCTGCAAATGTTTGTGAACTTCTTTGTGCCACTTCACAACCCATCTATTATATGATATATTGTTGTACTCATCATTGTTGTCCTCGACATTCTTCAATTCACCGTAAATGTTATTCCTGACCCCTGATATCTCGTCAACTCTCCTTCTGATACTCACGATCGCGTTTTGGGAGCTCACGGCCATCATCAGACTATGCTAATCATCTTTGCACCCTACTCATGACCATCACGTATCATTTTTGGTGTCCGTGACAGACATTCGAACACCTTGCACCCTTCCTCCAGCTTGTGTAGTACTAAACAAACTCACACTATGAGACCCACATGGTAGCAATACTATCCCACATTTCAGCCACTTAAATGGTGTAAAAATATATATTTATGGTGTGGTTTTCATGTATTGATAAACATCAAAATGAAATAAGTTTCATCAGAATTTGGTTTGAAAATCTGCCACTAGGAGTGAAAAAGGTAGTTTTTTTCCTACTTGTAAGGGATGAGCTGATGGGATGAATTTCTCACTATTTTGTCTGCAGTTCATACCATACCAAAATTTTCCCATAGGATGAATTTCATTAACTTTCAGAGGACTTTTCAGAACATTTGGACTGGTTGAATTTCCCCCACTTTGAAATAGATAGATTTTCATCCATTTATAGAATACTTTGCACTATATTATTGAGGTTTTTCAAATCACTAAGATACAAAATATATTCAAAAGTAGCAAAAGAAATCCCCCCTTCATCACACCCTCGTTGGCCTGTTGCTGCTGCAGTGGGCTGTGGCACCCATGACCATCATTGTCTCACCCACGCCCCACCCCATGAGCAGTGGCCTGTAAGGCTGGGGGTGGGTGACGCATCATCCCCACCATCATTTGCTGTTCATAATGATGCAGCCATTAGCATCTACAATCCACCCTGCGAGAAGTGGCTCACAGGGCTAGGGACAGGTGCTGGCTGGGCTGTCGTTTGTTCATGCCTTTATCCCCTCCCCTCCATGTCGTCACGCCGCAGTGTGGTGACATGGCTGTTAGCACCCACAATCCACCCCACAAGCAGTGGCTCGCAGGGCTGGGGGTGGGTGCTGGGCTGTCGTTCATGGTGTGGTGTTCGTGGTGCAGTGTTTGTGTCTGTATGTCCCTGTTTCTGTTCCTGTTTCTGTTCCTGTTCCTGTTTCTGTTCCTGTCCCTGTTCCTGTCCACATCCACATCCCCATCCCTGTCCATGTCCCCACCCTGCAAGCAGTTGCTCACAGCAGCGGGTAGGGGGTGCTGTGGTGGCTGTGGTGGCCCTTGTTCCCATCTCGCTACACCCCTTTCCACCCCATGAGCAGTTGCTTGTGGTGGTGGTGGTGGTGGTGGTGGTGGTGGTGGTGGTGGTGGTGTGGTTGTCATGGTGGCCAACCCCCCTTGTCGTCATCCCTCCCCCTCCTTCCCCTCATGGTTGTCATTTGGCCTGCTCTGCCCTGCCCTGTAGCACCTGCGATTCACCCTACAAGCAGAGGCTTGTGGATGTGGTGCAGGGGCTGGGGCTGGGGCTGCTGTTCAATCATGGGTTGGCATTCATGTGTGCATCCTCACCCTCCTCTCCCCTTCCCTTCCCTCCCCTTCCCCCTTCCCTCATCATGCTGTGCTGTGGTGATGTGGCCGTTAGCACCCATGATCCACCCTGAAAGCAGTGGCTCGCAGGGCTGGGGGCGGGTGCTAGGCTGTTGTTTGTTCATGCCTCCATCCCCTCCCCTCCCCATCATTGTGTCATGGTGTGGTGATGTGGCCATTAGCACCCACAATCCACCCCATGAGCAGCTGCTCATGGGGCTGAGGCGGGTGGTGCATCATCAGTAGTAGCTTATCATCTAAAAGTTAAAGAAATACAATGAGTTAATTAAGAGAAACAGGAAATAAACAAAAACTTATCTAGGGCCCAAATGACAGTTACATTGTTTGGGCCTGCATTGCATCCAAAATAGGCCATTTGCAGCCACTTGGCAGCTGCGTGGGTATGGGCATGGGTGTGGTAGTGGTATGTGTTGATGAAGTGGGCATGGTGATAGAGGTGTAGGGGAGGGTAGGCAGTGGCAGTGGGGTCAACGGTGGTGGTAGTGGTGGTGATGAGCTGCTGTGGTTGATGTTGATGTGAGTCACACTCATGTGTTGAGGGTGGGCTGAAATGACTTATTACTTGCAAAATCTATACAGAGCAACAAGATCATGATGAAATTCAGCCTGTTGTGGTATGAAATATTATCACTAGAACAGCATTAGAGCATGAAATATAAACAGTCAATTCAATCTTTAGTAGTGGAAATTTATCTACTAAAAGCACCTCATAATGGTATGAAATTCTATTTTATCTTAGGCTAAAAAATTCACCCTTTAATCCACACCTTTAAGGCAGAAAATATTATCCCATAAATTGTTGATAAGCTTGATGAAACAGGCCCAAGTCAAGAAGAGAAAATACATACCCTCATCTTGGATTAAAATCATCTCCTGCATTTCATGCCTGTATAAAATGAAATTTCATCCCATTAGATTAAGAAATTTTTGTAAGGTAATACATATGAACTCCATCCCTTGGATGGCTGAAATATATGGGATGAAAATTCATCCCAAATTCATCCACCTTTAACTCAGCCATTTATGTGAGGACATTCACATTTTAGCAT
>QFEU01003365.1:0-15177 GCA_003316345.1 Tricholoma terreum
TCGGATTAATTCTCCACGGAGCATTTGGACCTCCAATAGTGCCTCGAAATGCAGGCTGAATCAACAAAAGCACCTCCCAAACGTGCTTCTACCAAGAAAGATTGAATACAGAAATATTTTGGCTGAGGTTGCCGACCTACCTGCCGGTTGGACTGTAGAACCCTGGGGAGATTCCAACAAAGTATCTTCCCATTGGGGTCATGAATGATACTGGGCTAAGTTAAAAAGGTTGCATTGTGCTCTGTGTATGGGGGATAATGCTCCTGAACCCTTGCTTCGAAGGTGTCACTGACGCCCGTCGGTCGGGCACCAATGAAGGTTGTATATTCAACAACATCCCATGATACCTGGACTGCAATGTGCGAGTTCAGAACAGGTATCAATAGGTCAGGAATATGTAATAACCTTTATTTTCATATGCAAGAGATGCCTGACTCGCCAGAATCTCACATTCTACAATCAAGATTAGCGGTATTGCAACCAGGGGGGAGGGCCCCTGTCCACTGGCCCCAATTCGATACCACCGAAATTGGTCCCGCATATATGTTGCAAGCATTTCAGTTAGACGTAAGGATTCCAGATTGGAAGGCATTGATGGTTTGAATATGAAAGGAATAAGACATATTTGAATTATCCCAATACAGCCTCTCCTCCATCAAAGCCTGTAAATAGTGCTTTAAAGTCCGGTCCGGTCCGGTTTTTTCGCTCTTTTTGGGAAAACCGTGACCGTGACCGGTCTACCATACAAGGAAATTGCCAAATAACCGAACTGAAACTGATAAAAACCGCAAAAAACCGGTCATAATCAGTTGTAACTGGTTCATATAAAAACTGGTGAAGATACCGGTCATAATCGGTCCGAAATGCATTTGGGATACCTTTCCCTACCAATGGCCTTGAAACTTACCAAAAAATTAAGCAAATCGGTCAAGAATTGAGTGAGATATCATCAAAACCGACTTTGACCACCTCAAACCCGATATCAAACTCGGTTTTGATGATATCTCACTCAATTCTTGACCGATTTGCTTAATTCTTGGGTCGGTTTCAAGGGGAAGACAAGGGGAACGTGTGGAAGTATCAGTTCACTGACGAACCGGTGATAATCGGTCCTTTTGGACCGGTTTCTTGCAGTTTTCCAATTCCAAAAACTGAAAAAACCGGACTGATGGTCCGGTTTTTTCCAGTTCAGTCCGGTCCAGTTTGCAGTCATTTTTCGGTTCAATAGACCGGACCTTAAAGCACTACCTGTAAATGCACCGCTAATTTCTTCGCATTATTGATCTCCTCCATCACCGGTTCTGATAAATTGCCGACAACACGCCGAGCTTTGTCAATGTCATACAGGACATTCTGAATATCAGATTCAAGCCCGACGTCATCTGGCTGTTCATCAAGAGGGTATGACGGCACAATCTACCCAAAGAATAGGCGACGGCAGGTAGTAACTGTATTGAGACATACCATGCGGTGGTGTTTGAAAGCTTCCATAGCCTCGATATACCCAATCCCTTTTTCCGCGTCTTTAGCATATGCATCCCACGGATAACTGTCCAGGCAAGTGGTAGGATCTACAAGCTTTGCTGACAGGTCTACCTGCAGCAACTGCCCCAAATGAGCCCTACCATTGATCCCTTCCGATTGCAAGATTCTTGCGACATCCCGGTAAAACTCGGGTATCGTGATCCGCCAGTCCTGCAACATGAAACAGCCAAGGAATGCGGTGTCTGCAGACTGCAGCACAGTTACTAGAAGGTAGCAGAGAAACTGCCAGTTTGACTTACTATCTGGGCCTGTAGAATTTCCAATGTGGTCACGATATCCGGCATCATGGGACGGGCAAGAACATATCGCATCCTTGATACTAAAAAATCGATGAAGAGCTGAGCGTCTTGGGTAGATTCAAAGAGCATAGTGTCCCAAGCTTCACGATAGAAGAGTGGTAGTAAATTCCAATGAACATGGTCCATTGTAAGAACAAACATTCTAAATATAGCTATGTAGTGGGCAATGTGAGGCCGCTATTTGGTGGGCAATTTGGGGCCGATGCAGGAGGGACTGGAGGTAATTTACCCCCCCTTATCAGAATAGATTCCACTGCGGTATCTCCACCCATATTCTTCCACCCTGTACGAAGGAAATTGGCCAATTTCAAATGAGAAAAGTGAATGACCAAGTTCATGTACTCGGCATCCAACGACAACCGCTCGTGAGTTGATCGGGCGGGCAATAAAGAGGGCGGGGAATGACAGGCCTGGACGACATAAGCCAGAGGTTAAAAGGTGATAAGTACGTCATATATACCTGACTTTCGAACAAGGCAATACCCATTGGCAGGGTACCGGCAGGATCCCCATCAGCTGACCACCATGCGTCCCAGCACTGGGCCACAGCTTGAGAAGGGTCAGATGGAAGGGTATGTGCGTTGAGCTGCAAGATATTGTCAAGTCAGCGGTCATCCAAGTCACTGAGTCGACCGGAGCATTGCTGTGACAAGCTCTTGTAAAAGGGTGGGATATATAGGTACCACCCACGGCATTGCCCCGCACCAAGACAGATGGAAGCGGTTTCCTGAGGAGAGACATGAGATGAGATAATAAAATAAATACAGTTATGCGTACCATTTCTTCCAGAAGGCGGGCATACCATCTCTCATTATAGGAAGCATCCAACCTCCCATCCCGGGAATGATCCTGAAGCTCTATAACTGCTGCGCGAGCCTGCGATACGAGAAAATTGAAGAACCTTTGTGCGGCCACTGGGTCCATTGGGAATGAAGCAACAAGCGGGTTTGGCACGTGCCCTGTATCACACACCAACCGGGGAACCGGAGGGATGCAACCAGAAGCTTATGACCTTTTAGAGATATGTGATTCCAGGAACCACAAATAAACCTGACATATACAACCTTAACACAATGACAAGGAACCCAGATGTCTCCAGTAGAGAAGGAGCATGACGTCATCCATTTTAACGAGCAAGTAATTAAAAGACGAAAGTAGAACATTTGTCTAAAGGAGGGGGGAACTGTTGCCTAGTGGCATTGAAAACTTCCCTGGACCTGGTCGCGAATTGTGTCCACATGCTTTCCATCCACAAAGTGTATGACAGGTGACCGGACGTATCGATGGCTGACTTTTGCATCAACCATTGTTTTGCCTGGTGATCAAAGTAACGAACCGTCCATTCCATTTCATGGGAAACCAGAATTACTTCCTCCCGAGTTCTTGTGTATGTCTCCCGAGCCCGTAGCCAGTTGACTCGGTAGACTACAAAGGTCTGTACATTGTAATATGGAAAAGGTATCAAATCACTCACATTCCAACATAAGCAAGTCGTCAATGGAATCTCCTTGCACGTCCAGATACCAAAACCAAGGCAAATGTTGGTGCTTCATCCCCGGTGTCCTGTGATCGATGAAAGTGGTAGTCGTCTTCAGGTGTTCCGGTTTCAGTTCCTGAAATCGTCCCAACACATCATGCCCAACGTTTAACTGCGTTAGCGAATTCCAGGATTGACGATACAACTGAGCATGATAGCAAAGGGACGTATCTGTGGAATGGATTTTTGAATAGGCTCGCATTTTGTGGGTCTTGTTCACGGCACGGCGAACCTGGGTACGGAATACAAACGCCTTACGGGCGATTGCCAAATGAACCCCTTGAAGGGCATCATTGGCCTGCCCCATCCTTAGCTCTCATTCTGCATCACTAGCGACCTCCAAATGTCTCGTTCTACAAGTCTGCATCCCCAGTGTTGAAGGCAACGACAGCAGAAAATGCTCCGGCTTCTCGCTTAATGGGATCACGTCCGGGACAGGCCCATGAACGTGATTTGCCGGAGCTAGGTAGATTTCGCCATCTGCATTGTCAAGGAAGAGATGAGTGTCTGTATAACATGAATATTCATCATCTTCTTCCTCCTCCATGAGCTGTAGCCATTGCCTAGCATGATGCTTGTGGGATGATATACGGGTCAAGAGCTTTCCCCGGCGTTGTGCTATTTCGAGCTTTTCAGGTACTGTTGGATGCCAATCTACTTGCCTAACATACTGTTGAAGACCAAGTCTGATAGTCATGTGGTGAATAAGGTGTAATGTAAATCGATCCAGAGCTCACTGTGTTTCCTGTATTTTGAACCCATCCACGATAAATTCAGCCAAGCCAATTCGACCAGCGGCAGCTTCCTTCTCAGTTAACTTCAACTGTAACTGGGCTCTAGTCGGCGCTTAGCGTTATGTTAGTACAAAGTAATAGAAATGTCATAGAAAAACACACCAGGGTATTGCTTTATTGCGAAGTATTCCATTGCTTTTACGTTGTGCGACCGTTTCCTCTGCGCCTCATCCGCTTTCCTCTCCCACAACTGAAGCAAATTCTTATCAGCGGTGTTGCTTAAGCCGTCAAATGCCTCCTTGGCATCAATGAAAAGCTCCAAGGCCCATTTCCATTTTCTGACAAGAGTACCGGCTAAGAGACAATTAATCATGTAGCCTTTGAGGGGAGGAGCAACTTCCATACCAATGCCTACTATTTTCTTCCAATTCGAGTGATTCATGTGGTCATCGAGGATTTCTCCTCTGTGAGCCAAGGTAGCACCCCGGGTACTTCGAGAGCTTTTATTGAGGACCGACCACAATGTCTCAAGAATTTCACCATCAATTATGCCTGCACCTTCCATGTAAGTTAATCCATAACGTGTTAGACAGCCTTTCACATGTCCTTTCACATGCCAGTCGCCGATTCCCCGAAAAATCTCTAGCGACGAAGACACCTCCAGAACATCGGAGTGGTTCACCCTTGACATGAAGTTTGTCCACCACCGACACATGATATCATAAATGAGGAGAGCTCGGCGTATACCCGTCATGTTGGGTGCGTTAAGGGCCTGGCAAACTGCGTAATCTATGTTCTTTTGTCTGTACACCGGGTAGCTGCATCATTGCGGTATAGTAGGAAAATGCAAATAGTTGGAACTTACTGTTCTCCCTTTTGGAAATCGACTGTAGAAGATGCACAAAATAGTCCATTCCGACCGCAGGCGAGAGAGCCAATCCCAGTTGCATCAGTCCCTCTGCGCGTGGGTCTGTCGTTGTTGGCGTGGAAGTCATTGCATGGGTCATTATCTGAGGGCTGGGTCAAGACATCCGGTTAAATATCATTTTCTGCATGACGTCCTGGTGGGGCTGACCTCTATCCAGTCCTTAGCAGCATTTAAATGCTTCAAGTAGGGCTCACGACAAGTCATGTAGCCGGTTCCGTCGGACAGGAACACATCTGTTTCTGGATTTTTTTGTCGCAAGTGGACAGCAGTAAAGTTTCCGTCAATGACGAACACCCGGGTATATAACCACCTAGAATAAATTAGCCAGGAAGTTGCATCGAACCGCAATCATTACTTTTCTGATCATCCGCCCAGTTCTCCGGTAAATTAATATCCGGTTGAGGACAGCAGGGGCATGAGAGTGTGAGCTCCCCTGGTCCTGGCGCCCATTGTTCGTGTGCAAATCCATGCCACATCATGCTCTTGAGCCACCGCCACTCACGTTCGATTCGCATAAGTTCTTGATACCAATTCTGAACCAATGTAAGATATAAAATAAATGAAAAGCAAGCAAGATTACCGGTGCCGTCTGGGGAAAGCTGCTATTGGTTAACCTACATAGTTTTTCATTGTAATGATAGGCTGATGTATTACATTCTTGGCTGTCAGCCAGATAATTGTCCAGACATTGAAATGTGAAGACTGTCTGTATCATTTTGTCTGAAGCCGGATACAGACCCAAATCTAAGGCCTGCATTTCCTTTGTTGCGGCATTCCGGCACTCGCACCATATTTCCAGCAAGAGATGCATTCCGGTTCGATCAACAACAACAACGAACGGGTTCCCTGCTGAATCCTTCCTTCTGGTCCATTCCGGATCGTATGTGTTGCCGGAAAGGTGAGGGGCATCATCAGGATCAATACACAGGTCGTCGCCGGGAAGATCTAGCAGTCATAGAAAATAATGAGATTTGCTCAAAGACCTGTGGAAACGGTAATTGGTTCTCACCTTCATCATTGGATTGCTCGCCGGATGGTTGGTGTTCCGGTCGTTGGGCACCAGCACCAGAAGCGTTGCAGGAGCATGCATTGGACCGGACAGGACAAGGCAATCCCCCATGGCCAAAATGCAAGGCAACTCCAGCCTGGTACAATGATGCTGCCTCAAAATAGGTTCCATTCCAATGTTGAACTCGGTGAAACACAAGTCGGGAGTGATGGTCTCTGCAACAGCGAGTACACCGAACCAGATGTCCTATGCAATCCAAGCATTTCCAAGACCCGAAACCTTGGCAGAAGTTGCATGTCTGAGCTCCCGAATCTCCTTGGTTTCTCATGATTCATTGAAGGTATTGTGTGGACTTGCATTTCTGCCAGTCCCAGAGATAATCATTTTGTGTCTGCATGATTATCAGATGTGAACTTCAAACGACACATTGAACATACTTTTGTCTTGGTAATCTTCAAAGGCTCCAAGTCCATGTCAGGATTCCCAGTCAGGGGATCCAGGTCTACGGGTACCTGTGTGTCTTTGCATGCCGGAGCTTGTTGTGCCCTTTTCTGGGGACTTACGCTACGAGACGGCTCTCGCAGAATTCTTCGCTCCTTCAGCCCTCAAACTGTGTACCTTGTCTCTGATTCCACCAACAACGCTGCATTATGAAGGTCTGTGAGATTATGTTTGTATGTATTGGATGGCATCAGTGCGATGGTAGGCAAGAGTAGATAGGCTTTCAATACAGCTTCAATCATTTGCCCTGACATCAACCCTGTAAACCACGTTCTCAGAATATGTATTCCTGGGAGGGGCGGAACATGTGGCCCATCAAACGATCAATGCTACCCCATGTTCATGTGAGGGAACCCCTGACAGAAAGGATTACCCCTTGATTGCCTCGTTGCATTCTTCCAATAACACCATCTCAAGGAAATATGTCCTCCGCTGGTAGTGAAGATGAGTCTCAAGAGGAGCTGGACAATCTTGAAGAGGTTCCCTTGAATCCCATGGTTGAATCACAATTGAAGAGGTTCAAGCTGACCAGGAAAGATGTCACCGTGCTGGTGCGATATCGAGAATGTTGGAAAGCAAAGAAGGAAAAGGACAGGACCTTGCTTGCTGTAAAAGCATATAAGGAGATTCTAGCGAAACATTCTGAATTCGGGAAGGGTACCTCAAAGGAGGGGAAGGAGCAATGGAAACTACTACGGGAGGTCGGTACCCGGTGTAACATTCCTGGCAATGTACTGACGAAGATATAGGGGATCCAATGGTGGCTACACACCTACGGAAGGAAGAAAAAATCCATTGAACGGTTTCACTACGTGAAGAGGTGGACCTACCAAATGGTAATTGCCCAGGAGTACACTCACCTCCATCACGATATCATGACCGTCCTGTTGTCTGGAGCATCTAACGGGTCAAAAGAATATATGAAAGTGTATCAGAAGGCCTTGATGAAGTTAATCCACAAAATGGAAGGAAAAGATCTGGAGACTGCAAAGGAAACCGCAAAAAGATGGAACATGTTGGGTCCCCCTCGGGATATTCAAGTCTGGTAAAATATATATTGATCATCTGTAACCGGGAACTGACCCTGCCCTTGCTTGCTCTAGCACCGCTCATAAGCACGGTACGAAGTACGTGAAGGACTTTTGCCGGCAGATGAAAGTATCCTGTGGGATGGATTGTCTTGTCCTATCATTTTTCAAGGACAACAATAATAATGTCATAGTTCAATAGTATGTATCTGGATACTGTATGTATTCCATTATAAAGCTGATGGGGTGGCCAGCCGAGAGTACATGGAGGAGCTTGGGGGAAAATCTTTGTTCAAATCACTGCCAGATTGGCATGAATGGCTGATTCTAGGTGGGATGCTGGAGCATGGAAAGGATTTGCATGCTACAGGTGAGTTCGATTGCTTTCAGCATCAGGGCACCTCATGGATAAATTATGCCAACAGTCAAAGGCATTAACAAGCATTCCAGAATGCAGGCATCGAACAGGAAGCCCCTGAAGATGTTTGCCATGGATGAACATGGTTATCCAACACTTCCTGAACCCCGAGAGTCGGACAACACCCTTCTTCAATCATGGAAAGAGTTAATCCGGTCGTTCATGACCGCCACATACAGTAAGCCATGATCCACACATCACAGATAATTATTCATTTTGCTCCCAGGAAAGGACATCAATAATAAAAAGGCTGTAGTGCCGTGGAAGGAACTGCTCAGCAGAACAACTGAGTATGTTAGGGGAAAGTATCTACCAGCCGACCTCCCCCTCATGGATCCCAGTCACCTTCGCGCCAATGCGGTAATTCGGCTCCTGGACCATTGGTATGCCCGGCAACTCAAGCGCAAACCCGTTCTCCGGTTTCAGCAGGCTCACTCTCCCAGGCCTGCCAGGCTGACTGGGCAATTGACTCCTGCAGGCACAAGCTCCCTGGATGGTGGTGCTCTGAGAGAGAGCATTCTGGATCAATACCCCAACAACGGAGACGAGCAACTGTTTCAAAGACGGCTGCAGGGCCTGGACGATCATCGCAAAATCATCTGTTCAGTGATGGTTCATTTGTGCCCGGTCAGCACTCGCCGGCAACATGCCTGCCTACACCCCTGGATACGAGCCACAGGTCATTGTCACCTGACCCCTCAGTAAGCCCTTTTCAAAAATGTTAACCAGCCATCTAACTTTTTCTAGGCATCCAGCAATAAATCACGCATTCCGAGTAAATGCCGGGATGTGAAGTCTGGCCAGAATAGATTTACCACGGAGACTGCACCTATTCTGAAACAAAACCACAAGGTATATTGTTGATATTTTTGGAAATATTTCCCCCAATGTTTTTCGCTTACAGGATAATTTTCTACATCCCAACAAGGTGCGTTGCGGAATGAAATTTGTATAGTATAATCATTGATATCCAACTCAGGCCCCAACAGGGAGAGCAGAGAGGTCAACAAGGTTTACACCAGAAGAACAAGCTATACTTGATCAACTTCATAATTGCAGCAGCCCTGGGAGCACAGGTAAGCCTTAGAGAGGAGTATGTTCAGTGGCCAACCTCTTTGCAGTCAATGATTCTGATTCACCAGCCCGGTCGCCTGTTGTCTTTCACCCAGAGTTGCAGGCCATTGTTGATAAGGTCAACCTAGAAAGGCTGCCAGAAGAACCAGTTGACGTAGGTGAGAGACTAGGTTAGATCCATCACTTTTCATGTTGTTAACTCCCCATCTGCAGCAAATGAGAGTCCCATGTTTAAGCCTGACAAACTGAACCTCAAGAAGATTTCCCCGGGTAAGGTTGGAACATCCCCGAAGAAAACTCTCCAGGCATCAAATACCAAATGATCGTCTCCTACCCCATCTCCGGGATGTGCTCCTTCATCTGCGAAGCCTGAAAGACCCAAGCCAAAGCCAAAGAAGATTTCTCCGGTTAAGGTTGGAACATCCCCGAAGATGAGTCTCCGGTCATCAAATCCGAGAAGATCTCCAAGAAAGATATAGATATGTACATAGATTTACAAACAAGATATACATAGCAATCTATTTATCCATCGATTCATCCCTTGGAACAATGTTACCCTTTTGTCCCCTGATTCTACGGAGGACAGAAAACGCATGATCAGATGCATGCTCAAGCAACCTGTCCAATTCAAGTAGTTCTTGAAGCATCACTGAATTGTTCCGAGGTGATATGCAGCTGCACTATCCTGAGCAATCCGCCATGTTGAATCCTGCTAATAAATGAAATCTGCAGAAATCGGATCCAAGGGGAACTCACCTCTTTCATCACCTCCCGCTGTGTTGCTTCGGTCTCTGTGATGAGCTGTTGAATTTCCGCATGCATATCCCGTCACTTGGAATTGATTTGGTTTCGAACATCAGAGGGGCTGCTGGGTCGGTATTGTGTATCAAGGTCGTTGTTGTACATCAGCGGCGCGGTTTGAGTTGGTAGCGGATACTGTCTTGATGACGAATCTGTTGTTCCCCCAAAGTCATGCGGAGGGGTGTTGGCTTGGGCACTGTGATGTGTCGCAGCAACCGACAGGCGGTCAATTGGAATGTTAGGTGACATTTCACGGGTGGGACGGTGGGACGGGGGAAATGCTTTCCTTGGCAGCGGAGGTTCCACATACTCAACGTCATCCTCCATGTCATGATCTTGGATCAAATCCTGCTGCGATGAAGTAGGCGTATCCATGACCTGCAGCTCCTCTTCTATATCCGATATTGGGTCTTCTTCATCTGGGCGAGGCCTCTTGATGTAGTTGCAGTATGTTGGCATCATGGCGGCGATGGGAAGGTGAGGCTTGAAAGTTGTGGAAGGGGCTGCACCTGTGGCAGCTCCTTGGCCTTGTACTATGTCGCTAAACCTCACGGTTGGTTTAATCGCTTTCGTAGGGGCTGCACAGGATGCCTCTCCTTTCAGTGCGGGTTGCGGTTCCACAGCATTGGCATGAGCTGGAGGCCCGGAATGCTGGGGCCCATCATTGAGAGCTCATCGTTTCTTACTTGGGGGGAGGGCGAAAGGATTAGATTGCAGGTCTGGGCGAACGCTGCTATCTGGGCCTATCGTTGACACATGCCAGGCATTCTTGAGGCTGGCAACGCATACATTGTGAGACGGCTGCATAGGATTTGATTTACCTTGAAAATGAATATGTGCTAAGAATATTCATTTACAAATATATGTGCACCACATACCCTGCATTTTCCAAAGGAGCTTGGTCTATGGCTATGATGGCGAGTCGTGGAACTAGTAAATCAGCCTGAAGATCACATGACCTGGTTGAACTTCATCGTTTGTTGCTGCATTCATTCCTTTCATTTAATCTTTCGTCCGCACAATGTCGTCTGGGCCACCGAATGATCTTTCTAGCTTACCTCCTCTTCATGCTGTTGTCCAGGCTCTTCACCGTCACTATGGTACATGCTTCGATACCATCGAGAGTTTGCTATATAACAACATCACCGTTGACCAACTGTTCCGGTTATACCCCGATCATCCGGTAAGTACAAGATCATGTCCCTGATTTGTACCTGAATGAACATCCAAATACCGTAGAACGACGAAACCATCGCCGCTGTGCAGGCATATATTATGATGCTCAATGTCGAAGTTTTGCTGGAAGAGGTTTTGCGCCACCCTGAGGATGCAGAACGGCAGCGCGAGTTGGTGACACAGGTGGTAAGTATCTTACATATGTTTTACATATTTCAACACCTATATCTCCCTCTGCAGCAACATGTAGGTGCCATGGTAGCCCAACTTGCACCCGGTACAGATGACTTTCTGCCATCCCGACTATTCATGTCCCTTCATACGGAAATGTTCCTCGCGCACACCAAACCAACAAGGGACATCGACTACTCAACCGTTTGCCGTAATGATCCCCACATTAATGGGTCTTACTGGGCAGAAACGTTTCCTGCCGTCCCTGAGTGGTACCATTCAGAACGTGCATTAACTCCTGGTGAATAGTCATTTGAATCTTTCATTTTATGTTTCTTAATGATGTTATTCAATAGTACCATCAATTCTATCTCTTCCCCTTCCCTGCCCTCCTGCTATCATCGATCCTAGTCAACAGGCCGTACAATTGAATCCTCTGGTCGCGCTGAATTCTGGTTCTCATCCTTCCCCTGTTGTCACCACCCCTGTTATGCCGCCTAACATTCCTGCTCCCATTCCCCCCACACCATCATCATTTGGCAAAGGCAAACGATTGCGGTCTGCTCAAGGACGGGGCAAGTCGCGTGTTACAAGCAAGCCATATGTTGAGATCGATGATGAAGTAAAGACGGAGGGGGTCGAACGCCCTCTTCCTCTTGTTGTGATACCTGACGTCAAACGAAGGGCAAAGACAGCCGACACTGACGTGAAACCTCAATTCCCACACAATGTCGAATGTCCTCCCTTCCCGCACAATGGCAAGATTCCTCCTCCAGGGTCTGACCTTCGCAAGGACATGCTCACCTGTGACAGTTGTTGGTGGAAGAGGCACACGAATCCATCACTGGAATGCATCTTGGTAAACGGTCATCGGGCATGTCTAGCCTGTGGGCAGTTGAAGGTGAAATGCAGTAGATGTCCAGAAGGGAAACAGGGTCCATGGAATTTGACAGAGGAAGAAGAGCTGATGTGGAGGATATTTGGACGACTCGATACCCCATCTCACGACAGGCAACGTTCGAGATCGGCCACGTCAAAACGATCCAATGGGGGTGCGCAGACTGGACGGCCTGGTAAGACTGGGCCACCCAGTACGTCTTGCAGACGGAGTAAATCTGTTGGCGATCGTAAATCGAAAGCAAGCCGATCGAAGGCAACAAAAGAAAGGCTGGGCAAGACTACATGCCGCAAATCAAAGAAAGTCAAGGAGAGTGAGGAGGAAGAGGAGGATGACCATATGGACGACCTGGACGACGTGGATTCTCAACCGGCTAAACGACCTCGCCAGGACGCCGGTCCATCCCGTCCTCCCACGATTTGGATTACAGGGGGCCGTAAAATCCACGATGGTCCTAATCCTCCAGACCCAGCGATTCGGAAGCTTCAGTCCCAGCAGCAGTCAATGGAAACTTGACTGGATCGATTGGATTCCCACTTCACCGCATCCACTCTCGTTCAGCAGCAAATGCTCGAAGCTTTGCAAAAAATGTCATTGTCGTTGCAACGAATCGAAAACGGCCCCTCATTGAGCAATGTTCCAGCACCAGTACCCATCACACGTCGTTTGCAGCACCTGGAGGCCACGAACAACGTGCTGTTTGCCGCGGTCAATGGATTACGAGAGTCTAGTGGAAGCCGAACCAGCTCTACACCACGGATTACACCCGAACGTCGAGTTGTGGCCGAAGTACAAACCTCCCCCCTTCCCCCTGATGCCACGATGCCTCTCGATGTCGAGCCGTATCCAAGATTTGCTGTTGCGGTTCAAACATCCCCTCCCTCCTTGCCTGTTCACCTCACACAGGAAGTTCAAACTGCCATCAATGACGCTGCCATGCCTATGGAGACAGCAGGCATCCAAGTCCCATCAATGCCGCCCCCGCCACCTGGCATTCGCCTTGACATGAAGACTCAAACCGCCATGGATGATGTTCCCATGCCTATGGAGACAGTAGGCATCCAAGTCCCATCGATGCCAACCCCGCCACCTGGCATTCGCCTTGACATGGAGATTCAAACAGCCATGGATGACGTTCCCATGCCTATGGAGACAGTAGGCATCCAAGTCCCATCGATGCTGCCCCCATCACCTGGCATTCGCCTTGACGTGGAGATTCAAACCGCAGTCACTCTCCCTGGCCAAACCGAAATTCACGTGAATGTGCTGGCCACGACTCCGGATCCTTTCACTCCACCTCAAAGCAGTACTGTAGAGATGGAGGGGTCTGAATCCGTTGTTTTTGGTACTCTGAGCCCTCTTACATCGTTGAGTGCCTTTGATCTTTTGCCCACTTTGAACCCACAGCTCCCAGCAAGCCATGAGTCATCAGAGTCACCTGCACCCCCATCCCCGACTCCGGTGCAACTGGCATTACGATGATCCGCCAGGGGAGCTAGAACAGGGAACACGGATACTTGACATTTGGATGGTTAGCGTATTGTATATTACATTTATGTCGTTTCGTCTTGTAGCATTTATAACATGTCAATAATCTACCCTTGGACTTTCTTTCAAGCATCGTTATTGGCAAGCCAGCAGATGTTGACAAGCATACCATCCCGGAATAAGGTATCTTCCTATGGCAGGCATTGCCCCTTTAACCAGGCAAATGGTAAAATGCTCAAACATGACTACCCTTCAATATTGACAATATAGATGTCTGCCAATGATAATGTACTACAACACATTGGCAAGATACGAAATAGTAGTAATTCCCTGATGCACCTGGTACCAGATGCCCGGGCATAAATTCATCACCCTTTACCGGGTGAAGGTACCATTATATCTTTGCGGGTGCCTTCTGGCTGAGCAATATTACAGACAAGGTTCAATAGTGGTTAAATAGGCGATCCATTCTGCAGCAATGAGAAATACCAGCAGGCAGGGATGTCATTATGGGATGATCAGAGCTCGCAAGCCATCCCGACATGCACATGATAGGTACCGGAAGGTCAGGAGACAGGATAACCAGCATATGCCTGCCGAAAGATGTCCTGACATGGGGGTCCATGCACCTTATGTATTATGTGAGGGGCAAAGTACTGCCAATATGTCTAAATTTTGAAATGTCTGATTCTACTTTGTATTCCTTTTTGTGACTTGTAGCAATGCCCTCAACGTCCACGCACCCGGGGAGCTGGGGCATGTACATGCCCAGATGGGTAACAATTGGCGGTGGTGATGATACAGATGCAGCAGGGGTTATGAGATACGGAGCCAGAGATCGAGAGGGGATGAAAACACAAGAGGCAGCAGAAATGGAAGTATAAGGCTGCCAGTGAACTCGGGTACGAGTGGCTGGGGTGCCCGATGGGCCAGTGAGCGTAGAGCATGCATTAGGGATATTAAATATGGCGAGGAAAGTACTGGCATTATGTCTACATCTGTACATTCCTGATAATAGTTTGTATTACCCCCTGTGACCTGTAGAGATGTCCCGAGCGTCCACGCAACCAGGGAGCACGGCGTGCACATGCCCGGATATGGGTAGCCGGTTTGGAATTTACCCTTCCCACTTAAGAAAGGGATTGTCGGATGTGATCAAGGTCTGAGGAGGGGGTAGCAATTGGTGGTGGTGATGATACAGATGAAGTAGGGGTTATGAGATATGGAGCCAGAGATCGAGAGGGGATGGAAACACAAGAGGCAGCAGAAATGGAAGTATAAGGCTGCCAGTGAACTCGGGTACGAGTGGCTGGGGTGCCCAATGGGCCAGTGAACGTAGAGCATGCATTAGGGCTATTAAAGATGGCGAAAGTACTGCCATTATGACTATATCTGTCAATGTCTGATAATTGTTTGTATTACCCCCTGTGACTTGTAGAGATGTCCCGAGCGTCCACACAACCGGGGAGCACGCCGTGCACATGCCCAGATATGGGTGGCTGGTTCAGGATGCACCCTTCCCACTGATTTTGAATATGGGGAGCAAAGTACTGGCATTATTTTTACATCT
>QFEU01003367.1:0-18473 GCA_003316345.1 Tricholoma terreum
ACAGCCTATCCGTGCTTCTTCCAACTTCTTGCCATATTATCTCCCCACACCCATCGTTTGCGGGATATTGACCTTTGTATCCCAATCTCAGCAATCACACCCTCGCAACGACCACTCCCTGACAGGTTTTCGTCATTGAAATCCCTATCAGTGATTACTTCCGGAGGGCGGAGGCATTTCGACCCCGGCCAGAACATGGAGTCAATTGGAATCCCATGGAACCAACTAACATATTTGCATCTTTACCTCGACTACGACCACCTTCTCACTCTTGAGGCACTTTTAGATATCTTGGCGCAGAGTGTGAACTTGGTAGAATGTACCATAAACGCGGACAGCACTTTCGACAAGCGAAACAGAAATCGCCACAATGTTGTTCTTCCAAAGCTTGGTTACCTTCACTTGATTTTGGAATGTGAGGGGCGGGTGTCTGGCATTGGCACGACATCTGTGGAGACACCGCAGTCACTGCGGTGCTTGGCACATTTCTTGGAACAACTCCAACTTACCGAGCTCCATACATTAGTGGTGGAGTCACTTGTCCAGAATGGTAGCAATAAACAGTATTGGACTGCACCCCATCCGGCTCTTGTCTCCGAGCTCCAGCGCTTCACTACTCTTCGACAGCTGACCTTGACCTATCTGCCAATTATGGAACAAGACATTCTGGACTCCCTTGTTGAGCTTCCAAATCTTCTTCAGCTTGACCTCCGGTTTTCCTTGGCAGACAGGGAACACGATCCAGTCTCTGATGATTTTTTGCGTGCATGCACGATATCATCATGCCCCAGCTTTCTTCCCTTGCTCGAAAGGATACATCTGCAGTGTCATGGTGCCCACTGTACCACTTCATTGCTTGTGGGGCTAATTCATTCCCGGTGGACACCTGGGAACATTGGTGGTACCCAGCTCAAAGTGTTCACTTTCATTTCAATGAAACCAATCTGGAATGATGTTCGCCAAATGGTGAGGCAGTGGAATGAAGCTGGACTGGTTGTGGACATTGAAAGCATAACTGTGTCTTGAATGTGTAGTTTTATGCAAGTACCAATCTATGTAATGTTGTCATATTGTGTAAATGGTGGAGGACAGGAATGCCAGAGTTCAGTCCAGAACCAGACAGCTATGGAACAGGACATCTAGTCACTGCTACTTTTGGACAGCTGCCAATTTGGCCTGGGCAACACCAACTTCATTGGCTGAGAAGTTCAACTAGGCATGTGTGAGTTAAAGATTTTGATGTCAATATTGTGGCATGTCAAAAACTGGTTAGTCTAGATGGTGGAGAAAAGAGACTGCAAAACACTACATTCTACATACAGACTGTCCAGATTCATGACATCATCTGCCAATACTGTAGACTTCACTACCAATCAGCCATGATGCTGAAGCCCATGAGAATGAATGCACAAATTGGGATGGCAGTCTCAATCACGTCACTGTGGAGGAATTGGAATAGTCAGATACAGATGAGGAGGAGGACACAAATGACAATGAGGAGTTTATGGAATGGGGGAAGACAAGCTGCTGCAGGGTTTGCAACTTCAGATGGAACAAGAACAGGGAGTCATTGAGGTATCAAGCACATTTTGAGAGCTCCAGAGAACAATAACCAAGAAAGAATGGAAGGAAGCTGAGTCTTTGAAGCAGGTTGTATATAGTGGTGATTCCAGTCAGACCCAGCAGTACAAGGCAAAGAATGCATGGGATATAGACAGCTAGTTCAGTGACTTAAACCATGTGAGATGAATCCGATGGTGCATTTGGGCCATCAACAATGTCTGGAAATGATCAGTTGAGGACCTTGATACCAACATCTCGGCTGGGCATTGTGTAGTTTGACAAGATAAACAGGTTGACCAAGTTATTGTATTCTTTGTAATACAACTTGTTAAACATGACTTGGCTGAACATATGACATCACAGCAGAAACTTGATGCAATATAAATGAGCTAGCTGAGTACCAATAAAATCAATAATCCAGTTGATGCAAACAGGTTGGCCAAGTATATGTCCAAATGATGCAAATAGGCCAGCTGAGTAGCATTAAAGTAATTATCCAGTCTGTGCCCACACATCAGGAAATTGAATGGAAATTGGTATAACCAGATAGTATTTGTAAGCAGTAAACAAAATGATACATGCCGATCTTGAAATATAATTGAAAATAATCATATTGCAAGAATTCCATCAATTTATCATGCCTCCCAAGTATTGCAGTGGTTATGATACTTTTCACCATTGAAATGATTGTGCACAGCCACAACCCCGTGGGCTCAACAAAATGCAAAAACCTATTCATGACCAGGTGCTAAAAACACTATCACATGTAAGGCAAATTTAAGTTTAATAAATGTGTGTGAAACTCTAAGTCTAAATTAAAAATATAAGTGCAAAATTAAGTGATCAGTGAGCATTCTAAGTAAATAACCAGTTTGAAGATAATGAAATAATTCAAGTACTACTAGTAAAACTTGAATTCTGAGAGGAAATAAAGGTTGTTTTCATTTCTCCAAGCCACCTAAAGATAATGCCTTATAAAACATTGTCATTTCTATCAGTCTGGCAGACCTTGCCACATGTTTACATTCTGCCAACCAACACTATGTATATCTAACTATATAAAGTGGGTCACAAGAATTGGAGTTTTTATGCTTTTTATACTATTGTTATGACATTATAAATATTTATCAGAGTATCCTTGTTTTCCTGATGCATGTCAGTTGAGTAGCGATCCAGTTGATGCAAATGGGTCAGCTGGGTACCATTAAAGGAACCATCCAGTTGATGCACATGTGTTGCACTATGAGACCCACATGGTAGGAATACTATCCCACATTTCAGCCACTTAAATGGTGTAAAAATATATATTTATGGGGTAGTTTTCATGTATTGATAAACATCAAAATGAAATAAGTTTCATCAGAATTTGATATGAAAATCTGCCACTAGGAAGAGTGAAAAAGGTAGTTTTTTCCCAACTTGTAAGGAATGAGCCAATGGGATGAATTTCTCACTATTTTGTCTGCAGTTCATACCATACCAAAATTTTCCCATGGGATGAATTTCATTAACTTTCAGAGGACTTTTCAGAACATTTGGACTGGTTGAATTTCCCCCACTTTGAAGTAGATAGATTTTCATCCATTTATAGAATAATTTTCACTATGTTATTGAGGTTTTTCAAACCACTAACTAAGATACAAAATATATTCGAAAGTAGCAAAAAAAATCCCCCCTTCATCACACCCTCGTTGGCCTGTTGCTGCCGCAGTGGGATGTGGCACCCATGACCACCATCATCTCACCTGCGCCCCACCCCACAAGCAGTGGCCCATGAGACTGGGGGCAGGTGATGCAGCATCCCCACCGTTGTTCGCTGTTCGTAATGATGTGGCCATTAGCACCTACGATTTACCCTGTGAGCAGTGGCTTGCAGGGCTGGGGGCAGGTGCTGGGCAGTCATTCATTCATGCCTCCATCCTCTTCCCTCCCCATCGTCGTGCTGTGGTGTAGTAATGTGGCCATTAGCATCTGTGATCCGCCCCGCAAGCAGTGGCTTGCAGGGCTGGGGGTGGGTGCTGGGCTGTCATTCATGGTGTGGCATTCATGGTGTGGCGTTCGTGTCCATGTGTTTCTGTTTCTGTTTCTGTTTTTGTTTCTGTTTTTGTTTTTGTTTTTGTTTCTGTTTTTGTTTCTGTCCCCATCCCCATCTCCATCCCCATCTCCATCCCCATCTCCATCCCCATCTCCATCCCCGTTCCCGTCCCTGTCCCCATCATGTCCCTGTCATGTTCCTGTTCCTGTTCCTGTTCCTGTCCCCACCCTGTGAGCAGTTGCTTGCAGTGGTGGATAGAGGGTGCTGTGATGGCCGTGGTGGCCCTTGTTCCCATCTCACTGCACCCCTTTCCACCCCACAAGCAGTTGCTTGTGGCAGCAGGTGGGGGTGCTGTGGTGGTGGTGGTGGCCGACCCCCCTCGTTGTCATCTCTCCCTGTCCTCTCTCTCATGGTTGTCATTCAGCCTGTCCTTCCCTGTAGCACCTGTGATTCACCCCACAAGCAGAGGCTTGTGGGTGTGGTGCAGGGGCTGGGGATGCTGTCCAATTGTGGCATGGCATTCACATGTGCATCCCCACCCTCCCCTCCCCTCCCTCATCATGCTGTGCTGTGGTGACATGGCTGTTAGCACCCACAATCCACCCCGCAAGCAGTGGCTTGCAGGGCTGGGGGCAGGTGCTGGGCTGTCGTTCGTTCGTGCCTCCATCTCCTCCCCTCCCTGTCGTTGTGCCATGGTGTGGTGACATGGCCGTTAGCACCCACAATCCACCCTGCGAGCAGTGGCTCGCAGGGCTGGGGCAGGTGCTGGGTTGTTGATTGTGGCATGGCGTTTGTGGTGTGGCATTCATTCATGCCTCCCATCCTTCCTTCCCTCTTGTCATTCCACCCATGATCCACCCCACAAGCAGCTGCTCATGGGGCTGGGGGCAGGTGGTGCATCATCAGTAGTAGCTTATCACCTAAAAGTTAAAGAAATACAATTAGTTAATTAAGAGAAACAGGAAATAAACAAAAACTTACCTAGGGCCCAAACGACAGTTATGTCATTTGGGCCTGCATTGCATCCAAGATAGGCCATTTGCAGCCACTTGCCAGCTGCATGGGGATGGGTGCAGGCGTGGTGGTGGCATGTGTTGATGGAGTGGACACCGTGGTAGAGATGTAGGGGAGGGTAGGCAGCAGCAGCGGGGTTGATGGTGGTGGTAGTGGTGGTGATGAACTGCTGTGGTTGAACACTTATCATGTGATGTGTTGAGGGTGGGCTGAAATGACTTTTTACTTGCAAAACCTATACAGAGCAACAAGATCATGATGAAATTCAGCCTGTTGTAATATGAAATATTATCACTAGAAAAGCATTAGGGCATGAAATATAAACAGTCAATTCAATCTTTAGTAGTAGAAATTTATCTACTAAAAGCACCTCATAATGGTATGAAATTTCTATTCTATCTTAGGCTGAAAAATACACCCTTTAATCCACACCTTTAAGGCAGGAAATATTATCCCATAAATTGTTGATAAACTTGATAAAAATTCATATGTTAGATGGTTGAAAATCCATACCCTCATCTTGGATTAAAATCATCCCCTGTATTTCATACTTGTATAAAATGAAATTTCATTCCATTAGATTAAGAAAAATTTTTAAGGTAATACATATGAACTCCATCCCTTGGATGGCTGAAATATATGGGATGAAAATTCATTCCAAATTCATCCATCCACCTTTAATTCAGCCATGTATGTGAGGAAATTCACATTTTAGCATTTAAATGGCTGAAATTCATATCACACCAGGTCCATAGTGTTGGCTGAGTAGCATTAAAGCAATTATCCAGTCAGTGCAAACAGGTCAGCCAGGTACAATTCAAGTCATTATGCAGTTGGGGACCACAGGTCAGCCAAGTAGCATCATAGTACTTATGCGGTCAATGCCCATGGGTTGGCTGAGTAGCATCAAAATAATTATCCAGTTGATGCCCATGGGTTGGCCAGGTACCATTAAAACAATTATCCAGTTGATGCAAACAGGTTGGCCAAGTAGCATTAAAGCAATTATCCAGTCAGCACAAACAAGTTGGCTGAGTATGATTGAGATATGCTGAGTGTCTTCCTTGCTAAGGCCAGACAACATGGTATAGCAATAATGAACTAAGATCATGTGACCCTGGAGTGGGCATTCCTGACCACTCCATCCACCTATGTCCCAGATGGCAATATCCTCATTGCCTAGCAGAAAACCAACCAGAAAAAAACTATGTGAACAATAATAATAAAAATAAGAATCTAAAAATTTCATAGCCAGAAAATTCTGTGGTTGGGATAATAATAAAATGAGATGAAACTCAACAAGGTGGTGTCCATTCCAATGCACAGAGGGCTTGACTCAAGTCAGCAAGATGGGGGTCTCAATCCCAGTCAAGTTTCAGAACTAAAGGTACAGATACAAAGACCAGAGTAGGAGCCAGAGTTCCAGAGGGAACAGTGATGATAGGCTTGCCTGGGCCTATACCAGAAGGATGGCATTGAGTGACAAGAAGCTGGGACTGAAAAACAGGTGGCTGCATTAATTTAAAAGAATTTCAAGACTGTGCAAAAGATATGGTAGTGCATGACAATGTCAAACACATCTTTGAATGTTTTGGAGTAGGGCTTGTTGAACAGACCACAGACCAGAGAGGTCTCATAAGGATGCAGGCACAGCACATCATGAAAATCACTTTGGCCCTGAGGCCTTTCCAGAGTAACCTCATGTTCCCAGGCTTTTTTTGGCACACTGTGCATGACTCAGATGTTCTGGGTTGCCCTGGAATGCTCTGAGACACTCCATGGTAACCTGACTTACATGGGGGACTACTATAAGATATTAATCTATTAATTTCAATGATTTATATTATTAGTAGCAGTCAAAGTAGGACAATTATCACACAATTCCAGGTGCAATTATTGCATGATTATATACCAAAAATCATGCCAATAATCTGAACCACCTTCACTGTGACAATTATTGAGCAGGATTATTGGACAATTTTGGCCACAATTCTTTTGACAGATTAGTGATCTTCAGTGTAATGTAAGCAAAGGTAAGTACATCAAATAATCAGCTTTGATAATTGTCTAAATAATTGTTGAATCACCTCCAGAGACGATTCAATGATTTTGTGATTATCCATGTCCCAAACATCATGGACATAATCAACAGATAATCACTCTACTTTGACCACTACTATTGCCCTTTACATGAACACAGAGAGAAATATCAATGAGATATGACTGGCCTTGCAATACCCATGTTCTGACAGAAAACCATGAATTGCATAAGCGCGATGCATTGCAGGCCTATCATCTTATAGGGCCCTTTAAACTACATAAGAATAGATTAGAAACAAATCCAAGATGATGAGAAACAAGTGGAAACTCACTGAGATATAAATATTCTTGCAATACCCATGTTCTGACAGAAAACCATGAATTGCATAAGCGCAATGCATCGCGGGCCTATTGTCTTATGGGGCCCTTCAAACTACATAAGAATAGATCAGAAAAAAATTCAAGATGATGAGAAACAAGTGAAAACTTACCAAGATATGAATATCCTTGTAATACCATGTGCTGACAGAAACACTTAAATTACATAAGAATGACACATTGCGGGCCTATTGTATTACTGGGCCCTTTAAACTACATAAGAATAGATTAGAAACAAATCCAAGATGATGAGAAACAAGTGAAAACTTACTGAGATATGAATATTCTTGCAATACCCATGTTCTGACATAAAACCTTGGATTGTGTAAGAATGACGCATTGCAGGCCTGTTGTCTCATGGGGCCCTTTAAACTACATAAGAATAGATTAGAAAGCAATCCAAGATGATGAGAAACAAGTGAAAACTCACTGAGATATGAATATCCTTGTAATACCCATGTGCTGGCATGAAACCTTGAATTGTGTAGGAATGATGCATCACAGGCCTATTGTCTCCTTGATCCCTTTAAATGATATAAAAATAGATCAGAAACGAATGCAAGATGACAGAATGTAACAAACATAAAACCTAATATTAGTAGCTCAGTTTTTGTATGCACAAGTGGTAGCCAAACAACTGAATTATATTCATCTAATGAATAGTAGCTACAAATGACAGTGGGTTGAAAATGGGCCCCAGGTTGCTGGTGTGGGATTGTGTCTCATTGAGTGAGTGGCTTTCACACAGTTGAACTTCATGAACTTCGTAAGTTCTTAGGCTCGTGGCTGTTGCTTTCAGTCTACTAAGTTTCCTCATACACTGCTTACCACCACTCTCAACAAATCCCCCTTGCCTCTCACAGGTTTAGCAGGTTTCTCAGGCTTATTTCAAAATTCTTACTGGTTTTGTTCAGAAGGTAACTCATGCAAGCACATGTCGAAGATAAGTTTTTCTTTTAATGTTCTTTGTTTAAACTAATTCACTTTTTACATTTTGGCACTATCAGACCAAACAAAATGACTCAGACAATGGAGGAGATGAGGGTAAGGAGGTAAATTGAATGAAAAAATGCCCAAGAGATGTTGTCAATGTCTCTTGGGCCACCGGTACATTTTTCTTTTTCTTTCCCACCAATAGGTTTTTAGGTACAGATCTTAACTACAGCAAGGAGGGGACAACAAGGATGCCCACCACTATCACCACCAACATCCTGGCACCCAGCACCCCCAACCACAGCTGCACGCAACTGCTTGTGGGGTGGAAATGGGGAACAAGAGGATGGAACCTGGGAGATGAGAACAAGGATGGGGAGATGATGAGAATGGTGGATGATAACAACAGGAAGGGGGGTTGGCTAATGACTGGGGATGATGACAAGACCACAAGACCATGGGAGATGAGGGGATGAAGGGAAAAAAGGCCTAAGAGACATTGTTGATGTCTCTTGGGCCACTGATACATTTTTCTTTTTCTTTTCTCATTTCATTTTCATTTTACTAACCATTTTCTAGGTACAAATTTTAACTATGGGAAGCAGGGGAGAGTGAAGGGGCACAATGGTAAGAGGGGGAGGACAAGGAGACAATGGAGGGAACCCAGCACCCAGCACCTGCCATCACTACCACAAGCCACTGCTTGCAGGGTGGATGGGGTGTTATAACAACAAGGATGCCCAAACAGCAGGGATTAAATTCATACTTGTTGTATAGATACCACAAATAGATTTGTTTTTTTATCATTTTATCATTTTTTTTGAAGTGAAATAAGAGCCCCCAAGCTCCTTCTAGAGCACTCTAGCACATATCCAGGCTGCTATGAGAGAAGCCCCAGGACACCCTGTGGCAGCCTCTAAAAGTTATTCACAGGAAAAAACACTTGACTTGTCTCTGTGTGCCCTGAAGCCCTGTGTGCCCTGGAATGGCCTAGGATGGCCCAGAACACCCTAAAGCATCTCAGAGTTTGCTATGGCACAAAGTGATTTTTCTGATGAACTTTGATAGCAAATGCCGTGCAGCTTTCGAGAAGTTAAAGGAAGAGTTTACACATGCTCCAGTCCTCACTCACTGGGTACCAGATGCTAAAATCATGCTCGAAACAGATATTTCGGACTATGCCCTTGCAGCAATTTTCTTTGTCTATACCGAAAACAGGATAATTCACCCAGTTGTGTTTCACTCATGCTCCTTCAACTACACCCATGACAAGGAACTACTTGCAATCTTTGAAGCATTCAAGCATTGGCATCAATATTTTGAGGGTAGCAGTATTCCAATTGATGTCATCACAGACCACAAAAATCTGGAGTATTTCACAACCACTAAACTATTGACTGGATGTCAAGTGTGATGGTCTGAGTTCCTCTCGCAATTTAACATGGTCATCTGTTTCTGTCCTGGGAAATTAGGCACAAAACCCAACACTTTAACTAGATGATGGAACATCTACCGCAAAGGGGGAAATAGTGACTTCGCCACAGCAAACCCAAGCAATTTCTGACCTATCTTCACCCAAGAACAACTCACCATGTCACTCCACGTGAGTACACTTGCAACTCCAATTATTCAGAATGCTATCATTATGGACATTGAGCAGCTCCATAACATCATTCATTTATCCCTAATGCTTGACCCACTTTCTGCAGCCCATCTGCATATCCCTACTGCTCCAAACTGGACCATGGACAAAAGCAGACTGCTCTGTCAATACAACCAGATTTACATCTCAGATGTTAATGATCTTTGCCTGAAAGTCCTCCAGTATAATCATGATCATATTCTGTCTGGCCATACTGGGCAGAACAAAACCCTCGAACTCATTCGACGACATCATGAAAATCACTTTGACCCTAAGGTCTTCCCAGGGTAACCTCATGTTCCCAGACCTGTTTTGGCACACTGTGCATGACTCAGATGCCCTGAGCTGCCCTGGGATGCTCTGAGACACCCCATAGTAACCTGACTTACACTGAGGACTGCACCATACAATATTGACTTATTATTTTTAATGATTCATGTTAGTATCACTCATTACCTGTAGACTTTATGCATTAGCACAGGTAATCCCACAGATGCTCAATCTCTCGTTATATTCTCTCCTCACTCATTTGGCTGTTCACAAATGTTGAGGTGAGATCTAATACTTGCATATGTCTACTCTACTTTACTTACCATGTATTTGTAGCTTCATATCTTGTAGTTTCACAACTGAGTTCTTATTGTAACAGGACAAGCAAGAACTCACTTGTCATATCTCATGGTTGTGCAATGCCCCCTCTGGGTGGGATCCTGCCATAACAGGGGAACTACAACACCTGATTCTCTCATCTTATAGTACCGTTCAAACAACTCATAAATAGGTTAAGATCAAGTATAAGAACAGGCAAAACAAGCAAGAACTCACTGTGATATCTGATGATTGTGCAATACACCAAGTGAAATCTTGCCCTAACAAAAAAACTACAATGCGCAATCCTCTCGTCTCATTGTACCCTTTAAACGACCCATAAATAGATTATGGTCGAGTATAAGAACAGGCAAAACACACAAGAACTCACAGTAATATCTGATGATTGTGCAATACCCCCTCCAAGCAAAATCTTGCCATAACAGGAGAACTACAGTGCGCAATCCTCTCGTCTCATTGTACCCTTGACACGACTCGTAAATATATCAAAATCAAGTATAAGATCATGCCTAACAAGCGAGAACTCACCATGATATCTCATAGTTGTACAATACCCCCTCCAAGCGAAATCTTGCCATAACAGAAGAACTACAGTGCGTGATCCTCTCGTCTTATTTTAACCTTTAAACAACTTATAAATAGATCAAATTCAACTATAAGATCATGCCTAATAAGCAAGAACTCACTGTGATATCTCTTGATTGTGCAATACCCCCTCTAAGCGAAATCTTGCCATAACAGAAGAACTACAGGGTGTTATCCTCTCGTCTCATTGTACCCTTGAAACGACTCATAAATGGATCAAAATCAAGTATAAGATTATGACTAACAAGCGAGAACTTACCATGATATCTCATGGTTGTACAATACCCCCCTCTAAGCAAAATGTTGCCATAGCGGAAGAATAACCAGACACAATCCTCTTGTCTCCTCAGACCCTTCAAATGAAATGGTATTGTAGTAGAAACAAGCCAAAAAAGATGGAATACAATGGAGAATTCACACAGAGATCCATAGCCATGGTAAAGCCCGTCCAAAGCTGAATTATAACCTAAAAAAAGGGTACAAAAACCATTAGTTAATAGAAAAGTTAAAAATGACTTACATATGGCCCACACCACATATCAGTGTGTGTCAGAACAGATCTGAACAGTTGAGTCACGTTCATCAGATTTGGACTTAACAAATTTCAGTACTTCAGTAAGCGTGGGACAGTATCTTAGTGGCTGAGATGCGTTCACACAGTTTATATGACTTGTCACTCACCTTGACGTCTCCCTTGCCCCTCCATCCATTACCACCACCACTTCTTCAAGACATGGAAACATGCCTCTCATGCACTGACACCATTCCCTGAGGCTCCTGACATCCACAACTGCAAACAACATCCACAACTCCCAGTGCAAATGAGATCCGCAAACGCAAATGGGCCCAAATGACTTTATCATCATTTGGGCCCCATGTACGTCATTTTTATCTTTCTTTCCTTGTTCATTAACTAATTAACTATTTCCATATCTTTGTTGTAGGTTGTAAACTTGTGGTAGGGCTGTCCACTGTCACCGTACTATACGGCTATATGGCACCCATATTATGGTCACCATAACTGTACCGATGGGTCTCTGGAAGCATGCTTGATGGTACAGTGTACGGTATGGGATTACACCATCCAATGCTGTCAAGTATACGGCCGTACTATTTCTTGCATCAAATTTTTACCTTCATTTCCATTTTTGTTATTCTTTCAAACCCCTACTAATCCTTTGCAGTGACCACCATCAATGACAACACCTCCCTCACACCTCTACCACCACCACAACTCTGTCACCACCATCACTACTCCAACGGCCACTCCTGGATAAATGAAAACGCGTTGACATGTGTTGACACGTCTTCGTCACCAACACAGCCGCCACATTACAACAACCAACCCCCACCACTGCCGTGAGCCACTGCTCTCAGGGTGGATATGGGGTGCAGGGAGGGTGGAAGAGAGGGGAGGAGAGGGCATCAGGGAGGGAGAACGAGGGGAACGGGGCCCAAACGACGTGGACATCGTTTGGATCCCAGGTATGTTTTTTTTTCTTTTCTATTTTGTTTTATCTGCTAACGATTAGATTTTTTATTCAAGATCTAAACTATGTTCATACTGATACCCACCGCTGCGAGCAACTGCTCATGGGGTGGTAGATATCCTGCCTGCCCCAAACGACACAATGCCAGTGGATATGGGGTGCGAGGAGGGTGCAGGGAAGAGAGGAGACAACAAAGAGGAGGGAGAACTAGGGGGATGAGTGCATGGCACGTATTATCGTTTGGGCCCCAGGTATGTCTTTTTTTCTTCGTTTTTTCTTGTTTTATTCACTAACAATAATTGCCTTCGTTTTTTAGAATGTAAACTACATCCTACCACCATCACCTGGCGACACCCACCGCCGTGAGCAACTGCTCGCGGGGTGGTGGATCCCTTCCCATCCCCATACGAGCTGATGCCCACGCCCACGAGCAACTTGCTCATGGGGTGGTACTTCTTCTGTGTCACCGGGTGCAGGGGGTGCCACTGCCGCTCCCTGGCCCACCTCGCTTGCTACGACACCACATCATCTGGCGTGGGGCCTCAATGACACTGCCTTGATGACATTGCCATGAGCAGCTGCTCGCAGGGTGTATCCCTACCCTGACAACAACGAGGCCAAGTCATCATCGTAATCAGGTCCTGTACTCAAGGGAGATCGCAATCGTGGGTCTCCTCAGATGCAGGACTTGTTGGTGATCGACATGACAGGAGACGGTGGGTCTACCCGCACCTGTCTGACCCGTCGCTCACAACCTGTGGGTTGTGGGTACGGGTACGGGTAAGCCCAAAACTACCCGTGGGTTACCCGTGCCACTGTCTAGCTACGAGCACCTGCTCATGGGGTGGAAACGAGCAGTTGGCATGGACAGGGAGGGTGCAATGACAAAACAGAAGGGGAACCATGATGACAAAATCAACAGGACAGGACGACACTGACACTGATAACAAGGGGACAGACAACAATGGCAACAATGATGACAGGACAGGGGACGAAGACCAACAACGAGGACAACCACCACAAGACAACGACAGGGATGAAGACGGAGACGCATGAGGGGGAGACAATATAACAGGCAAAGAGGGGAGACTTGGACAACACCACTTTTTAAACTAGATTTATACGATACATGAATATATTTGTTTTTTATCAGTTTTTCTTTTTGCTGAAGCAAACTCAGAGCTCATAAGTTCTCCCTAGTACATTCTGGAGCACTCTAGAACATCTACAGGCAGCTGTAAGAGACGCCCCAGGGCACCCTGTGGTAACCTGTAAAAGTTATTCTCAGGAAAAATCGCTTGACTTGTGCCTGTGTGCCCTGGTGCCCTGTGTGCCCTGTGGTGGCCCAGGACACCCTAGAGCGTCTCAGGGCTTCCTAGGGCACAAAGTGATTTTCGTGATGTCCTGTAAGCTCGTTTTGCTGGTATGGTCTTTCCGTGGGCAACCACCGCTGAGTTGGCAGTGGGTTCGACACATATTCCGAGTGCAATCGCGAGCCGGGACTCGTTTCCATTTGCAGCCCACGAAACTGCAATAACTGGGTGGTTGGGTGGTTGTGCTCGGAGCTGGGGCTGTTGAAGGAGGGGAAGGTAGTGGTTGGGCAGTCGTTGTCGAAGGGGGTGATGGTGTACGATCAACCCAGCGAAAATAGCGCTGATGTGACATGGTTCCTGGCCCAAACTCACCCTGGGGCCAAGCGGTGCACAGGACATATCGGCGTCCAAGGTTGCCATTGGTGTTTGTCGTCGTGGTGATGGGTGTAAGTTCACGTTGACAGTAGGCACATCTGTAGGGCTGATTCATGATGGGAGGGGAGAACGAGGTATCTAAAGATGCAAATATGTCAGTTTTACACAGGGCGGGACCCTAGAAATGCTACTTACCGCTGAGCCCTGTGGCTTGCAAAGCGTGGAAGTTGAAAACGTCACGCGTGGCTGTGCAAAGTCAGTCGGACAGCCGGACAGCCGGACAGTCGGACAGTCAGTCAGACAGACTTTCTGGAACACAGATTTTCTGCAGACAAGAAGCAGGCTTGGTGTGTTGGTCAAAGTGTTCAATATAAACTTGTGCTAGTGGGCCACTGCTTCGCATGGCATGTCCGAGTTCTCTCATTTAGCAATGGATATACACAGCTGCAATTGCATTTACATATGGACAAGTTCCAGTTTGTTCCAGAGTCAGTGTTCTCTGCACTCCTGTCTGCATACCATCATGATACCACATCCGGCCAGTCTCATCAATGATATGGGCAGTAAAATGGTTTGTATCATGATAGATTATACCTCAAAGGCGATAGGTTGCCATCTGGGCATGCAGGCCTGTAATTATCAGTGTAGGGCTTAGCTCAACTCAAGTAAACTATTTACTTAGACAATGCTCCTGTCAGACAATGAAGGGTGAATAGAATTTTTGTCTTGACGCCTGTGTTTCATCTCTTACGCATCGGCATACACCACGAAAATAGATAAAAATAGGCTCACCATCACAGTGGCCGGGTCCAGGTCCCAACAACACCGACACCCGGTTCGGCAATCACTGTGAAAATAGATTTTTGCAGGCCACGACCAACATAACCTCGTTCTCAATACTGAGAACTCAGAAAATATTTGCAGCTGAGGCTGATGGTTTGAGCCCATGCCAGGGCATTCTTTTTCTGACCATGATACTGTATTTGTCATTTGTTTGTATGATTTTTTTTCATGGTGAGGTACCCTCCATCAATCCCACACTTTGAAGCATGCCCATTGCCCAGAATGGCAAGAACAGAAACTCCATTTGATCTCAATGATGTGCTTCTAGCCTTCAATGCCCAAGAGTGGATTGGTGTCAGAAAGGTTTCTTGTTCAATTGTGAGTGGTTCTCAGTAAGCATATCATTTTTTTACTACCCATGGATCTCAATTACAACTAACATACAGTGATTACTTTCTACACAAAAACTGGTGGCAAGAATGGGAAACATACATCCATATCTGAATCTTTGAATATCAGCACCATCTTGAAAGTTGCTGTGCAACTTTTTGAATCCATGCAGAGGCATCAATTCCGTCATACCCCCAAGGAGACATCTCACTTGCAGACATGACATTTTGGACTGCTACCTTCTTTAGCTTTTCTCACCTTACTTTCTAGCCCACTGAAGATTCACACTGGTAGTAGAAATCTTGAGCTCAGGAAAGACATTGGTGTGTTCAAGGCTCTTGACAACAGAAGTGCCAAGTTCAAGAAGGCAATGAATGATACTGTCAAGGAAACAAGGAAAAGTTGTGGGGCTTGAGAGTGAAGCAGATGAAGATGAAGAATAATAATACAACATGTTATTTTTTCTTGCACAATAATACTGTATCTTTTTTGTTGTAGAATATCTCTTGTGTTGTAGAACAGTGTGAGGAGTTGCATGGCCTAGCCAGCACATTGGGACAGTTTTTTGAAAGATTTGGCCTCTGAGAAAGGCTGTTTCCATGATCCAGAGACATTGAGGTGTTGAATGGGCCAGTTCCACCATCCAGACAGATCAGGAAATTTTTTGGGATGGCCAGTTCCAATCCAGACAAAATCGCCAAACCTTGTCCAGACAGATTTGGCAAAATTTTGACATTTGGGCAAACAGCCATTTGGTGTATTATCTGGGGTTCTGCTACAGAGCCCTTGAAGCCTGAGCTGAGCCAGGCCATACTAACAGCTTTTTGGGGCTCAAGGCTTGGCTCATGTTATCAGAAGCCTGAGCTGAGCCCTGAAGCCACAGCTTAGATGTATTGAAAACTTGATGGCATTGATCTTCATGACATGTGCTCTGTAGGTCAGCTTCCAGCTCCATTTTTTTTGGTCCATTATGAATCTATACAATTCTTCAGCTATCCTCAAAACCTTCTTGAAATAGGAAGTCCTGGCCCAAGGGTTTGTGCTGCCACTGCTGTTATAACTTCAATGACAACAAACACCACTCCATCAGTGCCTCATCCAAAACAGTTATTGACAGCATCAGAAAAGCTTCTCAACACCTCAAATTCAGCTTCTCCAACACTCTCTGCCCAACAAGTGATTCAAGCAAAGGGAGCTGAGGTTGCAGCTGCAGCTGCTGAACAAAGCCAACCATCAATATTCTAAGCTGAGATGACACATGAGATCAAATCATAAAGTATGTTAATATTTTTTTTGGTCTGAGCTATTGAATAATGTGATGACCTGCCAGGTGGCATACCAGATGTGGGCAGAAAAGAACAAATTACCATTGATGCTACCAAAAGATGGCCAGAAATGCTGCAGAGATGCATAGGATGCTAGTGAGGTGCAGTCATACCTTGATTCACATCTTAGGAAGAAGCCACAGAAAGAGAGGATAGTTCCATATACTGATGAGATTTTTCATGAAGCAGCCATTGAGTGGCTTGTGTCAACTGACCAGGTATGCCAATATAATTTTGGAGTCAATGATAACTATAACTAGTATACTATTGAAACCATGGCTGATTCAAGCATTTTAACATCCATCTTTTCAAAACATAATTCACATAGCCACTCATGCAACAAATGGTGTTAAGATCCCTGATCACTGCCCAACTCAACAGGCTATCATTGACATATTCAAACAGCAGTTGACATCACTACATGACAGGTTGAATATATGAGGATGCCACATTATTCCTACTGCCAGTCCCTTTCTGATCTTTCCTTCAGAGTGATAGGGCAAAGGGAAAGGTAAGCTTAACATGTGAGGCATGGCAGACTTCAAATGGCGATGGATATCTTGCAATAACAGGCTCTTGGATAGAAGAAGAAAATAGCAAGTGACAAGTTCAAACAGTGCTGCTTGGCTTCACACAGCTGAACAATGCATATAATGGAAAAAGACTTGGTCAAGTGTTGTTCAAAATCATGTCACAAGTTCATATAGGCCACAAAGTATGTGTCAGCTCATAGTGCTTTATTTTTACAAGGATGATTTATATGATCTAGATCAGATGGTTGACATGCGGCAATGCCACAAACAATAACACCATGTTGGTTGAGTTTGCCAAGCATATCCTAGCACACAATGGGAAGGTATTTGATCTAAAACAACATTGCATTTAGTAATCTACCTTGTTTCTTTGATATGTAAATGCTAACCATGAACTAGGTGCCTTGCTCATATCATCAATCTAGTGATACAGACATTGATAGCTATATATAGTAAATCAAAGCATTACAATCCTGCAGATCCTGATGCCGATCTTGCTTGACCTGAACATGACAGGGTGAGACTTGTGTAAGTGATTTCTGTCAAGATATTCATCTACACAATTTCTTTTTTCTTCCCATTTTGACTGTTTCCCATTGTTAGGCATGCTCCTCTGCAAAATGTAAACAACTCTTCACTGATATACAAACACCATCCATCAACTTCTCCTTGATATGGCTGTGCACTAGTCTTCCATCTATGTAATGACATCATGAGCTGAGGCCAAACATTCAGTATGTATTTCTCCATGCAGCTCATAAGCTATGCTAAAAAATAATACTTTATTGACACATTTGTGTCTGAGATTAGATGAGAAGAGAAGGACCTCTCAAAAAGGAAAACATTGATGATTTGTGGCTCTCAGATGCCAAATAGGAGTGGATTGGCTTATTTATTGATCTATTTGCAGCATATCATTGCATTTTCAGGTTATCTGTAACTTGCTGATATGGTATAGCATGCTAATATGCATAGCAAGCATTTTCATCAGATAGGAGGAGCGCCCTTTATCTCGCATTGCCTGCTCTTGAAGCATTACACAAGTCATGGACCAAATGAGCTAAACACATCAAATATATTGATTTCATCTCTGCCCTAAATGCTGGTCTGGTGAAAATTGCAGAATACTATGATTGTACAGCTGATTCTGATTCCGAGTTCTCAATTTTGAGAATGAGGTATTTTTGTCACCCTGAGCTCGTGGGATGTCTTACCGGCCCAACATATTCATCTCCGTGATGCAGTGTACCATTCCACGGTTCCAAATGATGTGAAGCATCGTTTGACTGGTCTGGGGGTTTTCGTGGCTGCTTGCAATGAACGATGTCTTCATCGTTGTCATTTTGTCTAGTGACAAAACTCATCGGTTTCTGTGGGCCCTGGCAGCCCACAGTTCTCTGCTCAGTCTCGATGCCCTCGACTCTATGTTGCTCTTTCGTGGCCATCTGACTCGTCTCGCCTCCTC
>QFEU01003376.1:0-14562 GCA_003316345.1 Tricholoma terreum
ATCTTTCTTGCAGTCAGCTAGCTAACATGTCATGCTTGCTGATGCATTGATTTGACAGGATGTCAGTCCATCTTTCTTGCATTCAGCTAGCTAACTTGTCATGCTTGCTGATGCATTGATTTGACAGCCTGTAAGTCCATCTTTCTTGCAGTCAGCTAGCTAACTTGTCATGCTTGCTGATGCATTGATTTGACAGCCTGTAAGTCCATCTTTCTTGCAGTCAGCTAGCTAACTTGTCATGCTTGCTGATGCATTGATTTGACAGCTTGTGAGTCCATTTTTCTTGCAGTCAGCTAGCTCACTTGTCATGCTTGCTGATGCATTGATTTGACAGCAAGTGAGTCCATCTTTCTTGCAGTCAGCTAGTTAACCTGTCATGCTTGCTGATGCATTGATTTGACAGGATGTAAGTCCATCTTTCTTGCAGTCAGCTAGCTAACATGTCATGCTTGCTGATGCATTGATTTGACAGGATGTAAGTCCATCTTTCTTGCAGTCAGCTAGCCAACATGTCATGCTTGCTGATGCATTGATTTGACAGGATGTAAGTCCATCTTTCTTGCAGTCAGCTAGCTAACCTGTCATGTTTGCTGATGCATTGATTTGACAGGCTGTAAATATAGTTATACTTATGGTTAGTTAATATCTTCACACATCAATAAACCAGAAGTCCCTTAATCTTTTGGTTAATATTTTAGCTCAATTCATAACTATAGCCTTGCTATAGGACTCATCCATGCCACGAACAACTTCTAAAATTGTATCAAATCATCTGAAAGATGCTATGCAGGAGGCCAGTCATTTCCTATGCCACTTTGCTTGAACAATGATTTTTAAATGTATGGACTTGGAATGTTTTAGGCCACAATATCTTCCGAACTGCAACAACTCATGCAGGCTGGCATTAGTTGGTGGCAATTAATCACTTAACCATATAAGTTTCTTATGTTTATCTAGTTTTTACAATTTTTGCAGAGCACATCTTTTTTCACGGCTTTTACACTCCTGATGATGTTGGAAAAGCAATTACCCACTTCATTACTACTCCACAATTTCATGCAATCATAGTCACTGTGATTACCCTTTTTATGGAGCAAAACAAATTTCAAGCCTGGCTGTCTATATCTGCACAGCAATATGCCAGTGCAAAAAACCTCCTGCATGAGAAGTTGTTGCAAATTGCAATTGCCAATCGTTTCAGAGAGTAGTTCAGGTCCACATTGGTAGGAATTGAATTCATCGTCAGTTATAGTTTATTGATGGGCCATTGCAATCAGTCTATCAATCATCAGACTTTGTTTTTCAACAGAACTTCTGTCGGCTAGTTATCAGCTGGATGTATGGCTTAGTATATTTATTTGTGGCATGATAGTTTCTTTTTTCCCTCTAAAGACTGTCTGTTGTACCCTATGCAGATTTACTTACAGAGAAATTGTTATATACTTACTTTTACCATACTGACTCATTTGTCTTTCTGTGATTCTGTTTACTCCTAGTTCTGTTCTAGGTGCTAGAGCAGGAAAAGACTGGACATGGACAAAAATCATGCATTTCAGTAAACAAATATCACTGTATATGGATTGAATTATGAAAAAACATTGGGGCTGCAGGATATGGTGATTGGCCACAATCATCAATTTGCTGATAGTCAAAGAATATGGATGAGAGACATTCTATCTCAATATTTCCAGAGCTCCAATATTTCCAATAATCTTTATAAACAATTAGTGTTGCCATGGCTCCAACTCAGAGCTGATTGGAGTCAGGAGCTGAGCTGATTTTAGCTAAAGCAAAGCCAGACCACAGCATAGTACAAGCCACAACTTGGCTAAGTTGCAACTCCAACTCAGAAACTGGCCAGAACCAGCTAAATCAATGAAATTGTAGGGCAAGCAACCATAGAGCTATTATATACAATTATACACATGTGTGGATACTTGGTAGCATTATTTTGCACATGTTTTCTGGGCTTCTTTATAGAGGGCAGTCATAAGCACATTATTTTGTTGTTTCTTCTCTTTTGTCTCAAAGCTCATGCAAATCTGATCTGGATCAAGTTCAAACTGTTCTTCAGCAAGTCTATTCACAGCACATTCTACCTTGTTCATAACAACCAAGATAATATTTGGTTTGTTATTCTCATGCCAATGGTAAACATCTGGGTTTTGGGCCGAAAAGGTTAAGGCCAGATAAGGACTTAAAATATGCAAAATATCCATAATATATGCAACTCTTACATATGGTCTGAAAATGCAATTTAAGGGATGGTAGCGTTGGTAAATTTCAAAAGTACACTTGGAATTGAGCCTTTGAAAATTATGGTACTAGCTGAACAAATAGCACACACATGTATAATTTAATGACCTGAAAAGTCAAGTGTGATTGATCAGTGAAATTGAGAAAAGAGTGACGAAAATACACCTGTTGTCCCAATGCTTATAAGGGACGGTAGCGATGGTGGATTCTACCAGCGCTCGCAGGAGGGCTCCACTGATCAGCCACTGCCAGGAAGCAGTTGCTTTGCACGATCAGTAAGCCATGCAGGCACAGGCCTTAGGCATCAGACTGACAAATCTGTGAAATTGAGAAAAGAGTGACAGAAATACGCCTGTTGTCCCAGCGCTTATAAGGGACGGTAGCGACAGCGGATTCAGCCAGCTATACCAGGAGGATTCTGCAGATCAGCAGCCACCAGAAAGCGGTTGCTTGGGAAGATTTGTAGGCACGCAGGTGCAGGCCCTGCACCATCAGACCAACAAATCTGAGAAATTGAGCAAAGAGGGACAAAAATACACCTGCTGTCCCCATGCTTATAAGGGACGGCGGTGACGGTGGATTCTGCCAGCGATCGCAGGACGGCTCTGCTGATCAGCAGCTGCCTAAGAGCAGTTGCTTGAGAAGATTTATATGAAGTACATGAAGATATCAGATTGGCAAACCCATGGAATTGGTAAAAGTGTGATGGATCAGCAAAATTGGCAAAAGAGCGATGAAAACACACCTACGGTCCCAGACTTGCAGTGGCTTGAGACGGTCTGTAAGCAATGCAGACGTAGCCCATGAGATATCTGACTGCTGAGTCTGTGGAATGTGTAGAATAGCGGCCATAGGCCACCTGTAGTCCAAACCTTTATGATATATTGCAGCGGTGGTGGAATACATAACCTATACCAGAAAGGCAGCCCTTATGAATTGCTACACGGAAGCCACTGGTTGGGAAAGTCTGCAAGCACAGATCATATGCGTCGGAATGGCAGGTCTGCCAGTTTGATAACAGAATGAGCAAAAATAACCCATAGTCTTAACGCTTGTAAGAAGGAGAAGTCTGGGTGAATTCTACCATAGGCACCAACATCGACATCATTCAGACACTGTTCTTCTGAATTCCACACATCACAAGGCATGTAGGGAATGTAAATCTGTGGCTTTGGAAAAAGACCGGATAAATCCCATCTGGAACACCAATGCTGTCATCCATTAGTCATCAGTTGTCTGGACTCCATATCCTGTAAGAGGGGTAAGAAATATGAGCCCACCCCATCCTTGTGAGAGCTGACCTGTGCATGGCATTGAGTTACTCTCTGATCAGTCACTCTAATTTTGCTTGCTGGTTGTAAGAAAATCAATTGCATTGCGTATCTAAGGCTAGCTGGTATTTTACAAGGCCCCCCCATTCAACCGCACCTGCTTCAGGGCCCTTTGCTCCTTCAGTTTGGCTAGCGCGCTCTGTTTCATTACTATGTGCTCACGTACGACATGGCTTGGAAACACCTGACTACCGGGAGAATCAGCTGTTGGCAGTGGCTGGTACAGTGAAATCAATTCGTCGACACCTACCAGTTCCACCAGTTCAACAGATCGCCCACCTCATCCTTCTCCTCCGGATCATCCAAGAACTCCAAGATGCTTTCATAAAATCGTTCCGAATCCGTCACGGTGTCCGACCGACAGAACACTGAAGAGGATGATAATGCGAAGCAAAGCTGGTTAGATCATCAATGGTGGGTTACTAGCACACCAACTCCCGACAAACCTGCGTGGCTACGTAGGCCAGGGAGGCAGTGGTGACCCGAGTCATGCCGTGAATACCAGCATTGCCTGATCTTGTCGCTTTCACTTCTTTCACTACCGAACTGGGTGAGGTAAAGATGTGCTTAAATGCCTGTACGCAATGGAGTCAATGGTGGATGAAGAGGAAAAATGCATGTGAACCCAAACAAGGATCCGGCTTCTGAGCAGCCCCTCCCAAGGTTCTTGGGGATCATATTCCTGGTCCACGTACACCAGCATCGGCCACTGATCGCCATGGACAGGCATTTCGCCACTAGAAAGTTTTCATGCATGCTAAATGGGGGAATCAATGGTGTGAGCAACATATGCAAAAGAAGGAACACCGACTCCGCATCATTCCAGTCTAGACCAGCAGGGCAGAGGAGGGCACCAGTGATGGGATGGTGATAGCCCCTATTTGTCTTGACATTCCGGGAGAGGGGAGGGTGTATGGGGGTATTGGGGGGGCTTATCCACTCCAGAACAACACCCTTCAAGCTCTTAGTATCGTCTGATCTTGCACTGGATATGCCCTTTTGAATCTTTGATGGGTGAGGAAGGGTATATAGATTCGTGGAAAAATAAACGTACTAATTCGGCCATCACCATGCACTCCTCATTGGAAACTTCCATGAGGCGCTCCGGAAGGTGGGGCACCATGCGCAAGAGTTTTTGGAACACCATATGTTCCTTTCTGGCCCTGCCGCATGGAGGAACATATTAGCAGAAAAGTAGATTAATCAAAAATGATACTTGCTCAGGAGTGAGCGACTCTTCTACGACATCCCCCTCCTCACCCATGCGAAGTATGCCGTTGGTCAGCAATGCTTGGATGCTGCACATTGCATGCGCTGTTCTGCCGAAATGTCATCCGTAATGAACTAAGGGATCACTGACATGACTGAGGGGCAACATAAGGGCATGGCATGGTGGATCGGCATGGCAAGCAGGGCAGACGATTGACTCACAGCTTTTTCCTGTTCCCGAGTGTGGGGGCATTGGCACCTATGCCGTTGTCTGGAGGGGAGTTCTCATCCAGCATTGGGAATACAGCAGGCGAAGCGCCAAAGAGATGGGGCCCAGCCGTGCTTGCTGCACCACCTTTTAACGACCTCACTGACTCAGGGTCAATCATTCTGGGTCATGGGAGTCAGTCAATCTGAGTCATGGTGTGGAGTAAAGGTGACTCATTCAAAGTCCCGCTAGCCATAAATACCCAGTCAAACCAAGCAACAAAGTCCAACTTGATGCCTAGTGCCCAATTGAACTCCTCACCCTTGTCCCTTGTCAAGCACTAGCTCCCTTCCTCATGCCTGGGCATCCACAGCCGCTGACGGTGACCGCCGTCCCGACCCACAGGCAGCTATTGCTCAGCAAGATATACAACTCGATGGACGCCGTCTGGTCCCTCGATCCAGCAACGCTGTGTCTCACCAAGTGGTATTGGTGCGTAACTTGGAACCATGCAGCTACGCCTCTGATGATCGCGTATAGGCCTACCCATGCAAGGAAGCGTGTGGCGCCGAGCGCACTGCGTGAGCATCGCGAACATCACCAATTCCTTGGGCCCAGCTGCTTCTGTCCGTTGCTTCAATGAGTTAGCAAGGAACCGGTCATCACGGAGGCGGCTATGTACATACCAGTCTTTGGACGCTATGCAGGGGAGTATGTTGCTGAGTGTGCGAACAGCCGATGTGGGTACCTGGGTCAGTCTCTATCTTTACTGAAGAAAGCAGTAAGCGTTTACAGCGGTCCAGTGCCATTACAGAGGATATATCAGACGGCTAACATTCCAACGAGGGCATTCCCGCCTCGAGGTAGGTTGGGAAGTTTCTTGAGAACTCAAACTTACCGCATGTTATGAAGAAAGCAACGCAGTGCGTCCGCCTCCAGTCCTACATCACTGGGAATTAGAATACACACCAAGGCCATTGAAGCGGACCTACGCACAAGCAGGTAAGTGAAGGGTAAACCCGGGACGTTTGAGCTAACCCCGGTGTTAGATTTGGCCGATGTGGCTGAACCCACTAGATATGTGGACCTTGGTTATCAAACTGACTGGTGCAAATTCTCGAAGCTAGAATCCATGGATAGGCCTGGGCTGACGGAGGTTGACTTCTTTGGCCTGTTTGTCAAGTGCGATGTGTGCATGCTCGTCACAACGTGCCAAGCATTCAGTAGCCATCACTGCTGTCTACAAGTGGAAGATGATTCAGAGCTAACCGACCGAGAGTAAAAAATGCGGCATAGAAAAGCCAACCATCTTTTAGACCTTTCATTTTAATCGCTTTGCATATATGCCTTCTCTAGATGTTAAATCAACCATAGTGTTGCTTGGTCACACCCGGCTATGCATCAGCCATTTACCTTGTCAGTGTGGTGCAGATGATCCTGAAGATAAGCAGCTCAAAGGCCCATCAGTACAGGGACACAGAAAATTATAAACAGGCACCCCTCAAAGCCTTGGGACTGTATCCCTTAGGGCATAGAGTAAAGGTAAGGTTATGCTTAGAGAGCAAGAAATGCACCTTGCGCTTTCTAGCATATATCACAATGAGCATACTTCAAAAGCAGGGTATAATTAAATTTATCAATAGTAGTTTTCAACTATAATCAATGCCATGCCTGGACTTCGACTGCTACATATATGGCCAAAAAAAGGACCAAGCTGGGAACTTGGGGACGAGCAAGCGCGATACATTTGAGTGGCACACACATTAAGGAAAAATGAGTTGTAAAGGACGCTGGGTAGGTACCTCAGTGGCACGGCCAGCGTAAGAAAGAAAGGCTGCGTGTAAAAGGAGGCAAATCGCTCAAAATTGAGGAACGAAAAGCCAAACCTGGCATACGGGGTGGTGAATGGGTTGCCGTGTAGAGGAGCTGCTGCCCAACCATTTACCTGAGTGCGCTGGGGCCTGGGTGTCTTAGCCAGCTGCATTGGATATAAGAGATATGCATACTGTTTGGATGCTGCAAGGACTTCAGGATTAACTGAGCTAGAAAATGCATTAGCTTTTGATCATTGATTGCTGGCCACTAAAGCACCTACGAACAGGCGGATGAGATGCCGAAGGCTGCTCAATCCAGGGGTCAACCCAGGGGTGAGGGGGCTCAATTCCAAAATTAAGTGACGAGACGTCAGACTCAAAATCTGAGCAAGCCGCCCTGGAAGCCCAGAAGCAGAGTGAAATTTTCGCCAAGAAGCAGGTGCCTAGCACAGAGCAGCTGGAGGTTAAATGGGCTTGGAGCGTTGGGATGCTGTTGCAGCTGATGAGCCTGGATCCAGGCATTTCCCCCCCCAACCACCCCTATTGGTGTAGGTTTAGTTCTGGGGAGGTTAAAGGCTCGCGAGGGCCTGGCGTTTCAGGTTTGTCTGCTGCAGTCGAGGGTGTGAGGGTCATGCTAACGCCACTGACGTGGATGGGAGCAAGGGCGTGAATGGCAAGGGAAGCAGGAAGGGGATGGAGAGAGGAGGGAGGAGATTGTCAGGAGGGGTCTTGGCACCCGAGATAAAGATGAACAAGAGTGCTGCAGCTCTCCCAGTCACATGGCAGGTGCAGATGGGGGGTGTCGCCTCTGGCGGTGGTGGCCCCGGGATGGGTAGGTTGGGGATGGAGAATTGAGGTGGAGGGTATAGACCCAAAGGACAACCTATGGGCCAGGCGTTGGGTGCTACCGACACCGACAGTGATGAAAAAAGTACACCAGCCGACCGTGTCAGATAGAGCAAACATCCAAGCATCCATGTAGCTGAATGGACTTCGGGATGCACTAAGGTAGGAAACACGTCAGTTCTCGATCTTCTGTTGGCTGCCCGCTCTATGGCTATGCGCTGCTTGCGCTGATTTCCCAGGCACGAGTAAAAGACGGGTGTTGCATAGCTGATAGGGTAGGTAAAGGGGATCTCACCTTGCTGGGGCATCTGGCACCTCAGTGGCCTGAAGCCTCAGCCAAGGACACCAAGGCGATGGGACGATAGGTTCAAAACTCTGAGCTGACCAATAGTCAGGCTTCAAGGCTCCCTGAGGGAGGCGCGTCCGTCAAGCCGTGTGCCTGGGCATCCCTAGAACAAAGTACACCAGCCGACCGCATCAAATGCATGAAACATCAACACCTTTGTGAAGCTGAATGGACTTCGGGATGCACTAAGGTAGGAAACACGTCAGTTCTCGATCTTCCGTTGGCTGCCTGCCCTATGGCTACGCACCGCTTGCGCTGATTTCCCAGGCACGAGTAAAAGATGGGCGTTGCGTAGCTGATAGGGTAGGTAAATGGGATCTCACCTTGCTGGGGCTTCTGGCACGGGGGTGGCCTTAGGTTGTGGTCAAGGACGCGAGGGCGATGGAACGGTAGGCTCAAGGGACCAAAGGTAATCCAAACGTAGGGTTGAGTGACGAAAAGTCAGACACAACCAGGCAGGTGACGAAAAGTCAGACCTGAAGGGCCAGGAACTAGGAGCAGCAACGCAGGGACCACCCGAGGTTGGAGCAGTTTCCCCGGGCGCCAACTGGCGATCCAGGGGAAAATGCGGGGGAAATGGCGGGGGATTTTGGTCATCCAAAAAAGTCTGTTCGTGAGAAGGTGAGGGAGGGGGTGTGGGCTCTGGCGTGGTGAGGAGGGAATCACTAAACAGGCCGCGCCCTATTGCCCCGCCGTCTAGATAGCCAAAAATCTCCTCCCTTTCGATACTTGATGCCATTGCTGACTCGAAATCGAACGACGCATCATGGACACTGATGGGGGTGGGCCAAGGCTTGTCCGCCTGTGCCAAGGTATTTCAGCCAACTTTCTCTGATGTAAGAAATACCTTGTTTCTATCTGAATGCATTTCGGGGTCAACTGAAGTAGAAAACACAGCAAAGGAGATCTCACCCCGAGGGGCCATCTGGCACTTGGATGGGTTGAAGTTCCTGTCAAGGGCTTTAGGGAAAGCTGCAGATAGGCTCAACTGGCCCAAAGGCAATCAAAATGTAGGATTGAGTGATGAAAAGACTCAATCAAGGCAGGTGACGAAAAGTCAGACCTGCAAGCGACCAGGAAAGTATGGGGCAAAATGAAGGACAGATAAGCTTAAGACAAGTAGAGGAGGAACTTGAACTTCACTGGCTGATTCTTGCCAGTGCCAACTTCGGTGATTGTCGTACTACAGCTGGCAGTGGCTGTGTTCATTTTGCCTGCGGTTAACCCTAACCTTACTACATGTACTACATACTTTGACTTGGCTAGTCTCCACTGACTGATGGAATTGTGCTGCAGGATAGTATTGTGTCATAGCATACAGGAAGAAATGACTGTATACTAACATCTTCTTTAACGACGTTCTTCCTTGGAATTTTCGTGCACTGATAAAATACTTGCAAGAGCCATTCAACCACTGATGCTTAGTCTGACAGGACAGCAAGGCATGATGATATTTTACTGACAAGATGACAACGATGTACTAAGTGGTTACCGCAAGTAGATATGCATGTAGCCTACAAATTATATAAATCTTGCTCCCACGGTCCTAAATGCTGAGTAGGTAAAACTTAAAGAGGAACCCGCTTTCATGGTATGGTCAAGCCTAAAACGATGATGGGTACAACATTGCGCGTCTCCTGCGTTTGCGTGGACGTGGAAAATCAGCTATGGCATCTGCAGGTAAGCCGTATATAGACAGTCTGAATGTTGGATATACCTGAATCATCCAAGTTGGTCTGATCACTGTCATCATCGCTGCTTGATTCGCTTTCATCATCGCTGTCTGATTTACCTGCTTCACTTTCACAGTCGGAGTCATCTGAGAAATTAACATCAGATTCTGACTCCACAACCAGATCGTTGTACTGGTGTACGAAGGCCAGGTCCACAGGCGTTGCCCCGAGGCCCAGGACATCATGGCCTGCAACGTTTTTGTAAGTATTTTGTGTTTAAAGAGGTGTAACCCCTACATCTCGTGTATGAGGATAGCACTCTTGCCCTAGCCTTAACAACATATCTTGGCCCTGCCCACTCGAAGCCCTTGCCGGCGCTAACCCCAAAACACAGAGCATAAGAGAAGTGCTTCTTCAGCAAACCCGTCAGAACGTCCGCTGTGCACTCCAGCACTTCACCTTGAACATCACTCTCTTCGGCCGCAGTTTTATATGAGATCAGTGCATCAATATGCTGGGAGAGAAGGTCCTCGAATACGAGACCACCATCGATGAGTGATCTCTTCTCGGGGTCAAAAAACATGTAACGTGCACACCACCAATGACGAAGGTCCCTAGATAGCCCACGGGCATGTATGGTGCACAGCCGATCATGGTCATGTTTATGTCCATGTCGATGCTTCTTCTTGTACGCCAGAGGGTTGACGAGACCCCCAAGTTCCATGATGATGCATGACATGAACAGGTCAAGTACCCCTTCAAAGGTCGAGACATCGGGAATATGAGGAGTAGGCAGTGCCGTCGACAAATCTAGCTTAGATCCACGCCTGACGAGGACATTGTGAATATAAGCGACCATCCTTCGAAGTAGAAGATGCGCATTGTGGCTGTGCTCCGTGTTCGTCACCCTCTTGCTAGCAACAAACATATGATAAAGCCCAAAAACGGTGTCTTGGATCGTGGACATCGCATAAAAATGACCCCCATGACAAATTGCAGATTCTGGTGTCACAACAAAATGCAGTGTGTTTGGCCGCATTAGCCTATGGGACAACAGTTATGGATATGGGGTTGCCAAGCAGCCGTAACTTACATTCGGGATCCGGGACGAAGAAGGACTGCTTCAAGATCCCACTTCTCCAGGTTCGCAGCAGAGATATCGTATTCTTCAGTGAAAAGCGTAGCATCAGAGAAATGCATCGAGCCAAGTTTGGGTTTCACAACGATCCACCATTTCATTCCAGTTTGCGTGTCGATGTACGTGCAGAAGCCATTGCAATCAATATGCCAGAGATGGTGAGCACCTGAAGTTGCCGCAAGGCCCCATCTGGTACTTGCCATTGGAAATGAAATAGCATGGCCACACATCGGTAAATCGACCGTGGCACCGAACACTGCAAGATCGGATGCAAACGACGTGGGAGGGTGGGGAGCGGACAGCATCGGGAAGTCCAGTGCATTGAGGATTTTACTTTTCTTCCTGTGACATCTCAGCATAGCTTCTAAAGTGCCCTGCATGTGGCGAGGTGATTCGGCTTCAAAGGAGTTTTGAATTGAGTAATCTGGCGCATAATCAGGATGTCAGAACACAACAAGAACGCGCATCACACACCTTGAATCGTCACAGACTTGTACAGGTCCCCCAACGTTTTCAAACCCTGTTTGTCGAAAGCGAGTGTAGGCTCAAATTGGTCATGTATCACGACATGTTTTTGGTGGAATATTGTATCTCTTGGTCACTCTTGTTCTCGAGTTCCTGCTTTGAGAGTATACAGAATGCGCTCTCCTCTGGACATGCCATCCACAGAGGTCGGCCGTCTTTGTAGCCCGCTATGACGGCACTGTGAATAATTTTGAACATGGTGCGCTCATCAGTGAACTAGGGGAGTGCCTAAGGTCCTTATACTGTAGCGAATGAGTCTAGATGGAGCTTACGTGGAATGACGGGGTGTACGTAACTGGGTCACCCTGCCCAGGAGCCCATAGCTGTACCGATTTGCCTACGAATCGTTTCTGCAGATAAAATATGTGTTATTAGGTAGTAATTATCGCACATACGAGCGTACGTGCCTTTCGAGTTCTTGAAAGGTTTGGTTTTTCAGGTTTGATCTGCAAAGGACGATAAATTGTATTCTTTTACGATGGCAAATGACTGACCATATCCTGCGTTAAGTCAATGATATCAACAAGTCTGCTCATACCTCTGAATTCGATCTCCTCAAAATAGTTGCACTCCACGACATCACCTTCAGGGTGTACTCGAGATTGAATTTTTGGTTCAGGCTTTGGCTTTGGCTTTGGCCTTGACTTTGACTTTGTTTTTGGCAGTGGAGGGGGCAATTCGTTCATTTTCTTTGTTTTTGCCTCTTGCGTCGGGTTCTTTCGCTTTTCGCCAGCGATTGGACTGTTCTTCTCGTTGGAGAGTGAATCGTTGGAGGGCGAAGGCATCCTGCTGGGGCTTGATTCTGGAGTTGCCTTGGTTGGAGCCTTGTTGGGCTCATTCATACCACCCACCCCCATGTCCACATCCGCCTAGTGTTTTAAGGTCTGGTTCGGTCCGGTTTTTCGCCCCAAAAAGGGGCAACCGTGGACCGCAACCGGTCCAAACTGTTGCCCAAATTGGCAGGACCGCAACCGAACCACCTAGGACCGGTCCTAGTCGGTTGGGTTGCTCTCGAAAAACTGGTTGGAGCCGGTTTTTCCAGCATTTTTCGATACATAATTTAAGTTTACTATATTTTAAATATAACTAATTACAATGCACCCTGCGAGCAGGTGCTCGCAGCGGTGAGAAGTCATTCAGAGAACAAAAAAAAAAAAGTAAGAAAATAAGACAAAAAAGAAAAAGAAAACTTAAAAAAACGACCCCACTCTCGCGTTGGCAGCAAGTGTAGGGTCGTGCTGTCGTTGTCGTCCCCTGCGTTCGGCATCACCGTCCTGCGTTCGGTGTTGTCATCCTGCGTTCGGTGTTGTTGTCCTGCGTTCAGCGTTGTTGTCCTGTGTTCGGCAGCGTCATCCCGCATTCAGTGTCATTGTCCGTTGCCCCTGCTGTTCCTTGTGTCGTGTCCTCGCCCCGCTGTTATGCCGTGTTGTTGTCCCTGGTATTCTTTCTTCGTCGTCGTCCCCATCCCCACCATCGTCCCTACCGTTCTCCATCCCTGTCGTTCGTCATCCCCGCCGTTTGCCATCTCCATCCCTCTCGTTCGTTGTCCCCGCCGTTTGCCATCGTCTTCGTGTCGTTTGATGTCCCCCCGTTCCACTGTCATCAGCACCTCCATGTCCCTCCACGAGCAGTGGCTCGCAGGTGGGGTGGTGGTGCTTTGTGACATGGCACCTGTTGCCACCCTGCGAGCAGAGGCTCGCAGCGGCAGTGTAGGGCTTGGGGGATACAGAGGGTGGCAGGTGGGTAACACAAGTTAAGTTTCTAAAACGAGATCAAATAGATTAGTAGAGAAAAAGGATAATACAAAACATACCTGTGGGCCCAAACGACGCTAGTCGTCATTTGGGCCCTCTCACTCCCAGGGTTTCTGACGTGGGTGCTGTGGATGTTGTGGGTGGGTGCAGAGTGAGGTAGAAACGGCGTTGTTGATCATTGGTGGCTGTGGGAACCATTTCCCAAAGTGGTGCCACTTTGTTTTTTGGTAGTGCACATGACTGCACATGACCTAAAAGTCCGTGTGCAGCCACAGGCTATATAAACCCTCACCAAATGAACACTTTTCCCCTGGGCTTTGTCCCGTTTTGTTATTTAATGGTATTAATAGTAATTATTAGTAGTATGATATGTTAGTTTCTTGTTTTTAGTGACTGTAATTTAGAGTACATATGTAATATTATATATACCGTAAGAAGACTGGTTGCAACCGATTGCAACCGGTTTTCGAATGGTTTTCAAATATTTTAAAATTGAGGCGACTGGCAACCCAACCGCCTCTTGAAAGAGGGCAACCGCAACCGACGGTCCGGTTGCGATCAGTTGGGTTTGGTTGGGTTGCGGTTTTTTTTCCGGTCCTATGGGCCGGACCTTTAAACACTACATCCGCCGCACCCGATTGTTCTCCTCGCTTTGCAACGCCTACTTTATCCACGTCAACATCCATTGCGCTAGGATTCTTGTCCTCCTTCCCAGCTCTTCCCGATGACTCTACTTGCTGTGTGACGCCTGTTCCATCCACGTCACCTGCTCCATCCATGTCAATATCCATACCAGAGTTGCCAGTGAGCCTTTCTGGTTGAGTGCTTCCTTGGTCACTTTGATGTCGATAACCCCCTCTCCCAGCGCCACTATTTCCTTGTCCACAGATATCTGCTTGCTCAGAATTCCCGCCTCCGAGCTGGCGCAATCCTTCACGAACGCGTTTTTCGTCCTCATCACCATCCTCCTGTTCCTCCTCGTTCTCCTTTTCCTCCTTTTCCTCCTTTTCCTCCCCTTCCTCCCCTTCCTCCTCTTCCTCCTTTTCCTCCCCTTCCTCCCCTTCCTCCTCTTCCTCCGCGTCCACTGCAGTCCCAGGCCCACCGCGTACAGAGGAATTTGGAGGTGTCACATGAAGGTTCACACCACATTCAGAGGTAGCAGCGGGGGCCTTTGGTATTCGGATATCTAAGATATCGAATTTGAGTCGGTCCATAAATAACGAAGGAAGGCCTCACCGGCTGTGAACCAACTGGCATCACCATCACATACATCATGTACACCCATCACAGAGATATCTGTGAATGCTCCCACCAATAACCCTGGAATTGTTACAGTTGTTTTCATGGTGACAATATCAAATAGAGCTCTCCATAGTCGTTTTACAACCTTCATAATTACGGTGGGTTGTTTGTTAATAGGGTTTAGGAATCAGTGATGTCCTTCCAGTTTCAAGCGCTCTCA
>QFEU01003379.1:0-16112 GCA_003316345.1 Tricholoma terreum
AGAAAGGTAAGTGCAGGCCATAACATGTAAGAGTGATGAACAGGCATAATTACCAACAGCACAACAAAATAACATCCGTAGTCCCAACATTTATAAGGCATGGTAGTGTAGGTAGATTATGCCATTGTTAGCATGAAGGCTCCTCTGATCAAATCCTGCACAGTAGTGACAGATTGGTAAGATCTGTAAGAAATCTGTGCGCAGATCATGAGTGTCAGAATGGAGCAATACAAGGCAGCGTGATGGAAACCCACCTGCAGTCCCAACATTTGTAAGACATGTTGACGGTGGGGAACTATACCATCTATGGCTGAAAGGCCTCGCTGAACGACGGCTGCCTGGCAGTGGTGACTTAAGAAGGTCTGTAAGATATGCGAGAGCAGGCCATAGGTTATCCGATTGGCGAGCATGCAGAATCGATAACACATTGATGGAAACCCACCTTTAGTCCAAACATTTATAAAGCATTATGACAACGATGAATTGTGAACCTATACCAGAAAGTTAGCCCTTATCAATTGCTACAAGGTCTGTTATAGATGTGACTGCAGACAATGGGTATCAGCAGTGTAGGTCTGCACATTTGATAAAAAAATGGGCAAAAATTACTGGTAGTCTCAACACTGGTCAACAGCTGCATAGCAGCAGTGACTTGAGCAGGTTTATAAGAAATGCAAGTCCAGGCAAGCATACATCAGTGTGACGAGCCTGCAAAATTAGTGAAAGTGTGACTAAAAACCACCGTTAGTCCAAATGTTGATAAAATGTTGGGAACGGGACATAATCGTGCTGCCCCCCAACCAGTTCTTCTCATTCACTTCCTGATTGCAAGAACAGCAATTCATATTGCGCTGATAACGCCTCTATCCTAGTCTAAAACTGGCTGGTATTTACGATATCCCCGCATTCTGTATCTGTTTCAGAGCTCTTTTTTCCTTCAGTTTCGCTAGCGCACTCTGTTTCGTCACTGCAGATTTATGCGTGACATAGCTGGGGAATACCTGGCTGTCAAAAATCAAGATATCAGCATTCACAATCAGAGAAGCACGGAAAGGAATCCACAATCACCTACCAATTCCACCAGTTCAACAGATCATCGACTTTGTCCTTCTCCTCTGGATCATCCAAGAAGTCCAATACGCTCTCATAAAATCGTTCCGAGTCTGTCGAGGTGTCAGACCTACAGAATACTGATGAAGATGACAGTGCAAAGCGAAGCTGGTAAAAGTGGTCAGTGGTGGTAGGTTGCTAGGGCCTCAGCACCATACGCACCTGTGTGGCCACATAGGCTAAGGAGGCTGTGGTGACCCGAGTCATGCCATGGATACAAGCATTGCCTGATCTCGTTGCTTTCACCTCTTTCTCTACTGAGCTGGGAGACATAAAAATATGCTTGAATGCCTGTGAGCAACAAAGTGAGCAATATAAACGAAGGTGGATGGATGCTTACCCAAACAAGATGCTTATTTCGGAAAAGCCCCTCCCAAGGTGCTTCGGGATCGTACTCCACGTCTGCGTACACCACCATTGGCCACTGATCGCCGCGGATAGCCATTGCGCCACTGGAAAGCTGGGCACGCACCCTAGATCAGCGGCTTAGCAGTGAATATAACATTTGCATCACAATTGAAACTAACTCTTCGTTGTTCCAATCTAGACCTGCAGGACAAAGGAGGGCCCTTGTGACAGGGTGGTGGTAGCCCCGGTTCGTCTTGACATTCCGAGAGAGGGGAGGTTGCAAGGGCATGTCTCGGGGAGTTATCCAGTCCAGAACGATGCCTTTCAAACTCTTGGTATCATCCGACCTTGCCCCCGAAATGCCTCTCTGAATCTTCAAAGAATTAGGAAAAATTCACAACCATTTAAGAAACAAGACGTACTAAATCTGCCATCATCATACATTCTTCATCAGAGGCTTCCATGAGGCGCTCCGTGAGACGCGGCACCATCGACAAGAGTTTTTGAAATGCTTTATGCTCTTTTCTGGCCCTGTATCGCAGAAGGGTATGTTGTTAGTCTGGTTGAAGGATGGAGGGGACAAAGGTGAGAACAAACTCCGGAGTAAGCGACTCTTTGGCAACCACCTCATCCTCACCCATACGGAGTATACCGTTTGTAACCAGGGCTTGGACACTGCACATAGCATGCACCGTTCTGCCGAAATGTCGCCCATGATGCACCAAAGGATCGCAAGCACACCTGGGCCGTAACCATCAATGTTGTGAATTGTGTATGGCAGACAAAAAGATTAGAATTGACTCACGGTTTTTTTCTGCTTCCAAGCTTGAGAGCATTGACTTGTGAATCCATGTCCATAGGAGAGTTCCCGCCAGACATGGTGAAGGGAGGGGCACAAAATGTGCACGCTTGTTGGTGGGTGAGTGAGGCTGCTGTCTGATGCCCTTTTAAATGCCAGGATGATTCATCGTGATGCAGGAACCACAATTGTGTCATGGTGACTCACTGTTGAGTCATGGTGACTCGCTCAGGGTCTTGGGACTCCACATAAAAAAGCTTGAGATAGTGTGGCCACAAGTCAGACTCGACTCGGACTCTTAGTGCTGAGTTTCCCACCTTCATCAGATGTCCGTCACTGTTGCATTTACTAAGTCTGGGAACCCACGACCCCTAACTTCCTCATCCGTTGCAATATATTCGAGTCAGCATTTCCTACGCCGTCAGATTGAAGAGTCTGCCGATCGCGTCCTGTCGCTAGATGTAATAACGTCAACGTTGACTACATGGTATTGGTATGTAACCTTTACCTTTGCGGTGCCACCACTCATGGTTTACATAGGCCAACGGACCAACGGAAGCGCGTGGCGCCGCGTGCATTGCGCAAATATCGCGAAGAACATCAGTTCCTTGGGCCTTGCTGCCTGTGTCCCTTGGTGCGAGGGGCAGGCGAAGGACCGGTTTTCAAGGAAGCGGCCATATATATGCCAGTTTTTGGACATTTCAAGGGGGAGCATGTCGCAGAATGTGTGAAAAGTGAATGCGGATACTTGGGTCAGTCTCCATTTTTGCTGAGAGAGAACTAAGAATTTACATTCCGCCAGGTCCAGTGCTGCTCGAAAGAATATACCAAATGCCCAATATTCCAGTACAGGTCTTCCCCCTCAGAGGTTAGTCACCAAGGTTTCTTAACAACGTAAAGTACTTACAAGTTATGCAGACACCGAAACTGTTTGCCCTCCACCAGTTCTACACCAGTGGGAGTTAGAACCTTTAGTGAAGAGGAGGCCGCTTAAGAGGACCTATGCAGAAGCAGGTAAGTAAGGAGTATTCCTGAGATATACACGAACTTATCATAGGAAATTGTGGGTGCAGATTTAAACAATATGCACAATCCCACTAAGGACGCTGGTCACAGTTATTGAACAGATTGATGCAGATTCACGAAGCTGGAGAGCATGGACAGGCCTGGTTTGATGGAAGTGGAATTCTTTGGCCTGTTCGTTAAATGTGACATATGCGCGCTCATCACAACTCATGAGGTGTTCACTTACCATCACTGTAGCCCTCATATGGTAGATGACTTAGAACTGACTGACCAGGAATAGAAGATAGAAGAGTGCAGCAACGTAGATAACCTCTTCATGCATTAGACTGTTCCATTTAAATCCTTTCAGATACATACCTTCAATAGATTTTAAGTTGGCTGAGATATAGTTTTTCTAAAGTTGCTCACATGGTTGTCCTATTGATGATAAGCATAAAAATGCCACGACAGCAGGCGTCCAACTCAAGCTTCATGAAGTGACAGTGTAACCCTGAATGGGTGACTATCCAAAACAGTGAACCTGTACTATGCTTCCGCCATTTTCCCACTGAATTGATGAGGAAATGATGCATGTGTATGTCTACGAGTATTGGAGTAGCCAATACAAATGAAGATGACGAAACCAGATTCCCAAGTTTCTTCAGTATGCACTAGACTGGGTCCATACATATATAACTTAGCATTGCATGGATAATACATAAGAAGTGCAAACATACGGAATCGTAATATTGGTGGCAGTGCTCCATTTGGTCGCGGTTAACCCTAACCTATGCTGACCACCCCTGATCTGACTGTTCAGGATTACAAAGCCATCTGGAGAGAAATATGTCAACATGTTGTATTGTGGGGAGCATCGTTTCGAATACTGATCATAGATAGAATAATGACTAGGAGAGCTGGTGATTTAGGATGTCCTTTGCATGAAAGATCGGAGATATAAAAGAACTATGCAAAACATGAACAAATCTATGAATTCACATTTTTGAATGCCATAAATTAAGTAAACATTTAGCATTAGGATGGAAGTTGCATTGGTACCGTTGCAGCACGGCCAAAGAAAGCAAAGAAAGACTGCGTGTAAAAATGGGCGAGGCTGTCCTCCAACTGTTGGACATCATTTTCTGTATACATATCATGCGAAGGCATATCAGGTACCAACAAAGGAGTTGGCTTGAGCCCATTCCAGTCCCAGATCAATGCCCTCAACGCAAGCAAAGATGGTAACCTACCCCACCATTCATGAGATTGCAGGCCAGCATTTTCATGCTCAGGATCAGCAACAAGGAGGGAAGATCCAATGAAACACTTCGCAAACATCACCTGTCGATCATCCTCATTACGAAGGGACAAGGAGGCACGCTTATCGAGGGCCAGAAGCTCAAAGCAGAAGTTGAGTTCAGTCAATTCCCACAGGATTTTCTGGGCATCAGCCACTGGGACAGAATGGAAATGAGGGATGTGATCAGACATTGGGGGGTTGAGAGTGAGCTGAAGTTCCTCAAAGGCATTGGCAAACAGAGCTTTGACTTGTTCGTGCCGGCGAACTAACTTCTTTGCATGGCTGGCAGAAAGAAGTCCATCAAAAAGGAAATCCCTCCACTCCTGGTTGGATATGGGGGTGGCCAAGCTCTCTGCCAAGAACACTCGAAAGATGCATGCTGGTCAGATAGCACTCCATATGGCAAAATATTTGGCATGATGGGACTCATTTGTTGTTGCAAAGAGGGAAGCATTAGGAAAAAGGTATTGCCCATCATGCTTTGAAGAGCCTGTGGTCGGGTGACAATGTGATGGGTCTCTGTCAACCACCCCCAAAGCATCATGCCAGGCAGGAATTGGAAGTGGCATGAGGGGGCTATCGACGGAGACAAACTTGTCGTGGCCCGAAGATGCAGAAGAACCGGTATTTCCATTCCCTGTTTGTGTTGCCACATGAGCTGCCATCCAAAAGAATAGATGTGAGAGTTACTGACCAGAAACTGACCCCCAGTGCTTATATGGCACTTTTCTGTTATCTTTATTCGCCCGGCTCGGATTAGTATCACGTCGACAACTAGGACCAGGGTTGGAGGCACAGTTTGGTCCTCCAGCCAGAGTGTGTGACACAACCGAGGGGCCTGCTTGTGATTGATTATTTTCGGTAGTTGGAAGATTGAATGGGTCCGGATAGCATAGAAAGTTGCGAGCAAAGCACAAAATAGCATCATACTTGTAGAAAGAATTAGCGGGACCTTCAAATACGATTGGGTAACTGAAGCTGTTCGGCATGAGGATGAGGTGATCACCAGGTGGCAGGAGGGGCACAACATGTAGTATGTTTGTCTCACCAAAGTCCAATGCCGGCCGTATTAACCAGCAGGGAAGCCCTGCATGAAAAAAGTCTTGTGTGACACAAACATCATATGTAAAAACACCAATGGTGTTAACTACCTTCTCTGGTGCAGAACCCACTGCTAGCCTGGCCAAGTCCATCCTTGGTTTGTACACCTCCATGTAGTCAAGCATAGCCATTACATCAAGCCAACATCTCTGCACATCCCTTACACCAAATGACATCTGGCGGAAATTGGTCCATACAGACTCGAGACATATGAGCCCATGCTCTACCATCTTCACCATTGGACCAAGTGTCAGAGGAGCTCGAGATAGGGAAGGACTGGATGTATACGACTGGACACAGGAGAACAGGACCGACACTGAGCGTTTGAGCTCTTGCAGCTTACCTCGGATAACTTGCCAAGATCTCGAATAAGGGCTGTCAGATCGCTCAACAGGGCGAATTGATCCTGTGTGGGTTCCCACCACATGATGGAATGCACAGGAAGCGAGTTATGGAGAGGGATCGTGCCGTGATGACAAAAATAAGGGAAATATGGCTGCGGCCAACAGATAGAATCATCATCTCCATACAGGCCATCAGCACAAATAGTTACTTTGCGGGAGTTGCCAAGTGGGGGTGTTGGAATGAAGTCTTGGTTGGGAGAGGTAATAAAATATTTTCTGCAGAAGAGAAGGGCACCGACTCTGCCATCAGTGGTGCTAAGGGGTGCTACAGCAGGGGATTTGATGAGAAAGCATATTACTGACTGTAAGCAAATCAGCTTACAACCATCAAGTTTGTATCTCAGCAAGTCATTGACATTGAGCACAGCAGTCATCTTGACAAGTTCCAGCTACAAATGTCAGGATATCAGGCTTGCAAGAAAACAGAGTGATACTGAAGATACCAATTCAAAGCTCAGACTGAGCAACTAAAGGAAAAAATGGATAGCACAAGAGACCCAGGAGCAAGGTTGGTGAACACCAAGAAGAGCTTAGGCCGAGTGGGATGTGCAACAATTGTGAGCGACAGGAAGTCAAACTCAAGGCAGGTGACGGAAAGTCCAACCTGAAGACAGCGAGAAACATTGAACGAACGAGACGAGAAGCAGATCGGAGACTCGGATGCAAGATCACAAAAGAGCAGTAGGTTGAACTTGTTCAAGTTGAACTACCTTACTAAGCGCATGTGTGGTTGATGTCAAGTTGTTTGCTTGCTGCTTGTGACTAAGAATCACCAAGTGGCTGTGTTAATTTGGCCACGGTTAACCCTAACCTTACTGTTTAGCACAGTGATGACTCCAAGTCTGAGTCTGACTCTACCGTAGTACTCTATGTTTCAATTTTTTGACTCCCATCCATACCCGTTTCTGCAGACATGGCAGGTTTTCCTTCAGGCTTTGTATCCATCTAATTCTAGCATCTCTTATTATTTAATTCATTGACCTGCCATATTTCCTACCATAGGTAGTTGTCATCAATCAGATAGTCATAGTACTAGGCCACCTATATTCCACCATAGTCTAGACCCATGGCCACTCCCCCAAGGTAACTATTTCGGAGGTGCGGGAGGATGATGGATGCGGATTTGGAATGTCATCATAAGTAATACGGCCCCGGATTCATATGCTTACCATGACAATATGAGATGGTCACAAACCTAGCCTAGTCTTAGTGCAAGTTGAGAAGACTTACTAATACTAGTTCATTGCTGCTCACATCCAAGGCTTGCATGCCCAACTTTCCCATGTGAAGGTTCCCACTGCCGTGTAGCAGGAAGACATTCCATTTTCGTTGGGTTCTTCTCATGCCATGATTGTCTTCCTCTTTGGTAAGTCCACGCAGGGGCCTTGGGCTAGCTTCCCATTGGAACAATACCGAAAGATTGTCAAATCAAAGATAGGGATTTGCAATGTAGTATGACTAGTCTAGTATTTCAAAATAGGTAAAGGGAAGTGGGAATGTCCTCAAGAAAGCATATAATATGAGCACTGGATGCACAGGTAGATCATCATAGCATAGCGAGAGCCACAATAGCCGAGACACCATGTACGCCTGCCTTGAAAAAGGATTGACCAAACAGATTTGCAAAGACATAATGAAATGAGGTTGAATGTTGCACTGACTCCACCTATATGGCATGCCTACTGCATTTGCATGGATGAGTGGCTGCTGGGTGCAGGTAAGCCTTGGGTTACGATGATTAGACTCAAAGGAGGGCATACTTTGAGTATCCCAGTCGTTCTGACCACCATCACTTTCATCTGTATCACTGTGGGGGCCATCCGAAGAATCCCTGTCATTGTCATCCGAGTCTGAATCTACAAGCAGATTCATGTACTGCTGTATGAAGTCCTTATCAAAAGCAGTTGCCCCAAGAGTGAAGATATCCTGGCCTTCCATTTTATTGTAAGAGGATGCAGTTGCACATAACTGGAATACTTACATTCAGTATACAAAGAGATCAGTCCTGGATGGGCCTGAACCACATATCTTGTTCCTGACCATTCAAAACCTTTGTCGAGTAATTGATGGCGAGTCGCAACATGAGGGAAATACTTTTTCACCAGACGTTCCAGGACTTCGGCTGTACAATCCGGCTCGTCACCGTGAATATTTCTCTTCTCTGCCATCCTCTTGTAGGCGATCAACACACTAATCTGCTGGGAAAATATATCACTGAATAAAACATCACCATCCACAAGGCCCCGAGTCTCAGGATCATAGAACACATAGTGCATGCACCACCATCTACGAAGGTCCCTGGCTAGGCCACGGGCATGGATTGTGCACAGCCACCGATTGTGGTCGCAATCAGGATCACGTCGATATGTCTTCTTGTATGCTGCTGGGATGATGAGGTCACCAAGCTCCATGATGACACATAACATGAAGAGGTCAAGTGTCCCTTCGAATGTAGAGACATCGGGAACATGCGGTGTGGGTGATGCAGTCACCAAATTTGTTTCCGTTCTATGTTTGATGAGGATGTAGTGTAAATAGATAACCAGCCTTCGCAGAAGAAGCTGTGCATCTTGGGTATGTTCCGTATTTGTTATATTCCTGCTGGCAACAAACATATGATAAATTCCGAAGACAGTGTCTTGGATCGTTGATGTCACATAAAAATGACCCCCATGACAAATTGCAGACTCTGGTGTGACAACAAAGTGCAGTGTATTTGGGTGCATGATCCTATGGCATGATTAGCAAATTCTCGGCATTGCATGAGCAGAGAAAGCTTACAGTCGAGACCCAGGAAGAAGAAGCACCGCTTCAAGATCCCACTTGTCAAGGTTGGCAGCATCAATCTGAAAGTTCTTGGTGAAGAGGGTGGTATGAAAGAAATGATCAAAGCCATCCTTGGGTCTTGCAACGATCCACCACTTTGAGCCAGTTGTGTATCAATGTAAGTACATAAACCATTGCAGTCGATGTGCCAGAGATGGTGAGCACCCAAGGTTGCCGCAAGCCCCCATCGAGTACTGATGACGGGAAACAAGACAGTGTGACCACATATTGGCAAATCAACAGTGGCATTGAATGCTGCAAGATCTGATGCGAAGCCCATGGGAGGATGAGGGGCTGATAACATTGGGAAATCCAGTGCATTAAGGATTTTAGTCTGCCCCCGGTGAGATCTAAGCATATCTAGGAGAGTACCCTTCTGGTGACGCGAGTCAGAGCTAAATGTATTTTCTCTTGAGTGATCTAGCACACATTAAGGATATCACTGATCAGCGGAGACAGATCTCACACACCGTGAATGGTCACAGGCTTGTAAAGATCCCCCAGCGTCCTCAAACCGTTTTCATCAAAGCTGAGAGTTGGCTCAAATTGGTCATGCACAACAACATGTTTTCTCCTGAACAGTTGTTGTATCTCTTCATCACTTTTGTTCTCAAATTCCTGTTTGGAGAGGATGCAGAAGGCGGACTGCTCGATACTTGCCATCCACAATGGTCGGTGGTTCTTATAGCATGCTATGACAGCCTGATGAATATCTTCAAACACTGCAAGCTCCTTCTCGAACTATGGTGATGGCTGATGTTAGAAGGGCACAACAGGTAAGACGCTGGAACCTTACATGGAATGATGGGGTGTATGTTACAGGTCCATCCTTGCCAGGAGCCCATAGCTGTACTGATTTCCCCATGAATCTGTCCTGCATATGAATTAGTGTTGTATGTTTACCGCATAGTGGCAATTACCAGTACCTTTGCAGTGGTCGACAGGGTCATCTTGGCAGGCTCCAGCTACCAAGAAATTCAGTTTGCCATGTCATTGCATGGTAATGAACAACTGACCATATCCTGGGTTAAGTCAATCATATCAATGAGTCGGCTAGTATCCCCGAATTCTATTTCCTCAAAATAATTTCGTTCAATGAGCTGAACAGACTCTGCGACTGGTTTCAATCTAGGTTTGAGTTCAGGCTCTGACTTTAGCTTTTGCTTCGGTTTCGGTTTCGGCTTTGGTTGTGGCCTTGGCTTTGCATGCGATCGTTCGTCCTTCTTTTCTTTTGCCTCGCGCAGCGGATTCATTCATTTCTCGGCGCCCTTGTGTTCCTTAGCAGGTAAAGGCTGCTTCGAAATGCCTGATTTTGCAGCTCCTTGACCAACGTTTTTGTTGCACCCCAAAGAACCATCCCCACAGCTTCCGTCCATGTCGACATCCATCAGACCAAGATGCTCACCCTCCTTTGCAGCTCCCTCATTCACATTCCCACCACACCCCAAAGAACCAGCCTTACAGCCTCCATCCATGTCGACATCCATCTCACCATCCTTGCTTGCAACCCCCCCCCTCTGTGGTCCCATCATGCCCTGAAGTACAGCCTCCATCTATATCAATATCCATCAAACTGGTATGCCCTCCCTCCTTGTTGATGCTACTATCATGTTGAATATGGCCACCCTGGTGGTTAACTGCTTGGTCTCCTCCCTTCTCGCCCATGGCTCCCTCCGTGTGGGGGCGATCTCCCTTGCCATTGGTGGTATGTTCCTGCTCTCCTCTGGCACACCCCCCATGCTTGTCCGCATCACGTTTCTCTGCACCGTCTCTCCCATCACCAACATTATGCCCCACATTGCTGGATCCTTTATGAGATCAGTTTTCGTTGTCGTCATCGTCAGTTTCTTCTACCTCCTCTTGCACTGCAGACCCAGAACCAGATGAATTTTGAGACGGATTTGGGAGACACTCCTGGCAAGCCTGTGTCTCGGGTGTGCTGATTACTCGCGGTATTCGAATATCTACCAAACCAACATTGATGAGTACTTCAAATTCAAGACAACTAATGTCTCACCTGTGAACCAATTCGCATAGTTCTCCTGTGGATCACAGATGCCCATGACGGAGATATCAGCCAAGGCTGTCACCAACAGGTCCGGAATTGGCGTTTTAGCTGAGCCAATATCAAACAAAAGTTTCCATAGCCGTATTTCGATGGATTTGATGATGGAGGGTTGTTGATTACCTATCATACCCCAGAGCTGCAATAGTGTTAACAAATTATACATATACTTACAACTGCCTTCGTACCTCAAAGATTGTCTTCTTACCAAAAGCCAGGTTCGCTAACGGGCGGTTGACAAGGAGGAACAGCAGGAAGATTGCAAGAGCGACAAATAAAGGTGAGTGCAGCTTTTCGGGCGAGATATCCACTGTCTCGACATCATACAAGATTCCGTGTCTAAGAGAGTATGAACATGAGTGAACTTCCATTATGCATAATGTATTTACCCCTACTTTCCAAGTTCCACCTTGAGATCATGTTTGTCTTTCGGCAGGTAAAGATTACTCTAGTAAGATAGGTATTGGCAAACAAAGCTCACGGAGCAAAAGTGAACACGTACTCGGAGTAGGTAGCAGAGGTGAAACGCTGCGGCAGCAAAATTTTGAATAATCTTTGCCCTGTGAAGATTCCCCGTCGAACAACGGAATGCCCGAAAACAGGCAGAGAGTGGTTCATCCGCAATCTCCGACCTGATAGTAGGTGATAATGATAGCGTCCCATCAGATTCCATGTGTGTGGTCGCAGCATCGACAACTCTGGGCCAGTCCCCCATGGCTGCATGGCCCTGACAGGTATACTTTAACATAACGATGGACTTGCAGAGATGAGTAGACACACCAATTTGTCGACAAAATGCACTGTCCCCTTTTCTTTCGTCTTTCCTTTGGATGCTATGCCATGGACAAACGCAACTATGTCCAGGAGGCAATACTTCAGAACTTCTTTCACAAATGTGTCGGTGTCACCAGGTACAACACCAGTGTGACAGAATGAACGGAGGAGTTGCATCTTCTTGATTGCTAAAAAATATTTCTTTTCGTGCAAGTCCTTCTCCTGTTTACAAACTAAACCCAAATATACCTTGGTGGAACATTGAGCACCAACAGCAGCAGAATATAATGCAAAACAGGGTCAACATACAGAACTTCAGGTACTGAATTAAGTCGGTGAAGCCCGCCGGGTGCAGAGAGGATGTCTGTTCTCCAAGGTATGCCATTGAAAAAGGTGCTGTCGGTACGAAAATGATCCGACTCAGTCATGATGACTTTAGTAGCACGTCCACCAACTCGCGAAAATTTCAAGAGGGGCCGAGGTCGAGGCTCAGCGTAAGATTCCCAATCAGTGGGTGTTGAAAAGTTTTGAAGGTAGTTCAGAAAATCCACAATTGAGCAACAAAAGTCAAACTCCGAGTCAAGGCAGATGACATACAGTCAAGTCTGCCATAGCTAGCCAATTGGAGGAGCAGGTGGAAATGATGATATGCACGAAAAACAGAACCAAGAGGGAATAAGCCTGACTCAAATGATTTGGCAGGTATAAGGCTAACTTACTTCAATCGCTGACCTGCTGTGCATATCACGTGTTTCCCCTCAAAAAAACGAAAACTTGTATGATCTATCCTTACATTAACTCTTTTAAAATTTGGCTTCCCATAGGTTACACAGAAATATGTAACTAATGACTTATGGGAGCACAATTTTCAATTAACATCCTGGGTGGACAGATCATATAGAATTCATGATATTGTCACCCTTTGTAACACTTCATCACGTGGACATGGTCGTGGCCTAGCTTATGTCACAATAACCGAGTAGCGCGCCAGTGAGCGGCGGCAGAGCCCACCAACTTTAGTAGTGGACAAGTGGCGTGAGAGAGATGATGGTTGTTTGTTCTGGAGGTTGTCTCACATCGCTGACAGATGACAGACATACTGTATTTGTCTGCTTATGAATACATCTAGTGATCTGTTGCGAGTCAATCGGAAACCAGATGACCCAGTTGTATTTGCTGGGGTCTCTGATCTTCGAGACAATATTGGCCTTATGTGAACAAATTGCAGCTCGAATGCGCCAGCGCACCAGAAAACAACCAATAGACAGTTTAGGTCGAAAGACATGAATAACATAGATAGGGAGGGGCATGAGGCTAAAGTAAACCAAATGTGAGGACATTGATCATAGGGGGTAAGATAGCAAGGTAGCATATAGTAAGTAAGAGAGCGCAGATATGGGGTTAACTCTTGTTGGTAGTGGTGGTACTCCTACTTTCATCTGATGTTGTGTGTTTAACTGGAAAGTAAGTTACAGAAAATCACACCTCAGGCTAGACCAGGTCGCCAAATGAAGACAATGGAACAAGAAAGAAGTCAATCATGTAGTGGTAGGAAGCCAGGAAAGAGTGTTGTATATCAGCAGGAATGTGAGCATAACACATACAGAGCGTACCCAGCAGCCAAAGGAATGATCCGTGCTGTGTCGTCTACGTCTTGCCTCAACACCCTTGGCAAGCTTGTGTAAACTAAGGCTGTGGATACTGTGTACTAGTACATATACTAGATCAGGAAACAATGCTTCATAATAAATCACAAGGGTCAAGGCCTCCAAAAGGGACTGGCATTACAGAACCTATGTGCAGAGACAGGTCCTACGTGTGAATACAGGTAGAGTGTGGAAGGTTTCTCCAACCTGAAAAAAGTGACAGACCCATGTGTTACTTCGCTTTCGTTTTGTGTTTTTCAGCTTTACTACATTCCAGTAAAATCTTCATCTTCTGTATCTTGCAATTCATGCTGCCCATCACCATCCGAATTGGATGTTTCCACATCTTCCCATTCTTCCAAGTCACCTATTTTGATTCCCAACTCTGGATCATCCAAGTCATAGATGTCACTGTCTCCATCTTCAATTTGAACATCTGACATCCCCTCTGGCTCCAAATCTGGATTATCTTGGCAGACCTCAAACTGATCAGGCTCATCACCAACATAGTCCGAAGTGGTTACAGGCTGATGGGCATGGAGATGACCAACCCCTAATCCCCAATGGTAGCGCATAAGCAAATCCCGCATGGAAAACCTAGGCATTAATGTCAGTATCACTATCATCGCGTCCGAATCACAGAACGTACCGAGAGACATAGTAGAAATTGTAATCTTTACCATCCTTAGCACAACAGGATATACCCACTCCATTCACTTGTTGTCTGCCTTTTGTGAAGGCCGGTATGATGTGACACCCACGCAGGACATCTTTCGGGTCCACAAAGCCAAAAGAATCATTTTCGTGCATGGGAGGGAAGTGGACTGAGTCCAACGTGGAGCTACTCCACCATAAAGATCCTGGGTTACTGATTTCAAACCATCAAACCCACAAAAAATCGAAGCAGCGGGTGTTGTAGTCACGTCTTTGCCTGTCCTCCACTTAAGGTCAACATGTACTGTGAATATGAGAGGCATATTAATTTATGAATAGATCATTGGAAGAGAGGAAAAGAGATTGTGAAGTAAGCTGGATGGGTGAAGGCCAGAATGGCCTCCTGACTTGGAACACCTTCCTGATAGTAAAAGAAGGTCTGAGGTGAGGCACGACACCCATAAATCAGAAGGAGGTTGGCGACGTGTGTGGCGAAGCTCAGACACTCCCATAGATCATAGAAGACAAGCGGAAGAAAAGAAAAGAAAGAAAAAGGCAATAAGAGGAAGAGGACTTAGCATAGTGAACATCAGATGATGGATAGAATCTTGACGGATCAACCAGATTGTGGGTTTAACAGAAGCAAGATTGTTGCAGAGTGTAAGATGTAGCAGGATGAAGCAGAAAATGGTGAATAGAGTGTAACATGATGGATGGACTGTGTGTGGCAGGATTAGCCAGACAGAAAGGCCTAGGTGTAGCAGGATAAAGCTAGGTGATGGGCCCAGGTGTAGCAAAAGAAAACAGACAGGGAGCCCAGGTGTGACAGGATAAAACCAGGTGATGAGCTCAGGTGTAACAGAATAAAATCAGGTGTAGCAGGATAAAACCAGGCGAGGAGCCTAGATGTAGCAGGATGAAAATGGGCAAGGCGCCCAGATGTAGCAGGATAAAAAGTGGGTGAGGAGCCCAGATGTAGCAGGATGAAAATGGGCAAGGAGCCCAGGTGTAGCAGGATGAAAAACGGGCAAGGAGCCCAGATGTAGCAGGATGAAAATGGGCGAGGAGCCCAGGTGTAGCAGGATGAAAATGGGCAAGGAGCCCAGATGTAGCAGAATGAAAACGGGTGAGAAGCCCAGGTGTAGCAGGACAAAAAAGGTGAGAAGCCCAGATGTAGCAGGATGAAACTGGGCAAGGAGCCTAGGTGTAGCCAAGATGATCAAAGAGGGCCTGAGGTGAGGCACAATACCCAAAAATTTAGAAGAACACATGTGGTGAAGCTCAGGCACTCCTACAGATCATAGGAAAAAACCAGGAGGAAAAAGGAAAAGGGTAATAAGAGGGAGAGGACTTAGCCAGTGAATGTTGGGTGATGGATGAAGAAATGAAGATGAAGCTGGGCATAGTGGATGAAGTTGGACAGGTAGCAGTAGAATGAAGATGTAACATGGTGGAGAAAGATAAAAGGGTAGAGGAGGGCAAACTAAAGAGAACAAAAAGAACAAGTAAAGGAAGATAAGAATAAAGCAAAGACAGGGTGAAGAAAGGGCTGGAATAGGATGAAGCAGGATGAAGACAAATGGGAATAGGGTATAATAGAGTGAAGCAAAGTAAAGAAAGGTAGAAAGAAGTGTAGGAGGCTAAAGTAGGATTAGGAGGGTAAAGCAGGGTGAAGAGGATGGTAATTGGCAGGGTGAAGAAGATAGGAACAGAATGTAGCAGAGTGAAAAGGGTAGAACAAGAGGTGTAGCAGGGTGAAGAAAGGTGGTACAGTGTGAAGCATGGTCAAGAAAGATAGAAAAAGGGTTGAAGCAGGATGAAGAAAAGTAGTACAGTGTGAAGCAGGATAAGAAAAAAAAGGAAAAAGGCTGAGGCAGGGTGGAGAAAGGTAGAAAATAGGCTGAAGCAGGGTGAAGAAAGATGGAAGAATGGTGAAGCAGGATAAAGAAAGATGGAAAATGGTGAATCAGGGTGAAAAGAGATGGGAAAGTGTAAAGCAGGGTAGGGAGAGGTAAGAACAGGGTGAAGCAGGATGAAGAGAGATAGGAATAGAGTGAAGCAAGATGGAGGGAGGGCAAAG
>QFEU01003382.1:0-10962 GCA_003316345.1 Tricholoma terreum
ATCTCTAAAATCTGTAACCACTTTTTGCAATTTAAACCAAGTCAATTGGTTAAAATTTGGTGAAGTTGCTTTATATAGATAGCCAAACAAAGCCAAGCAAAATATAATAGTGCCTACTGTGATGGCCAAACATGTATCTTGCTGCTGCATATCAAAATATTTCAATCAGATATGAATTGACCCAGTTATACCATATTTACTATATTTCACTCAGTTGCCTTATATGGACAGCCAAACAAAGCCAAACAAGCTACAATAGTGCCTATTGTGATGGCCAAACATGTACTTTGCTGCTGCATATCAAATTATTTCAATCAGAGATGAATTAACCAAGTTATAGTATATTTACCATATTTGGAAATATATTACTGCAGTTGAAATTATGAATCAATCAATCAATCAATCATTGAATAAAAAAAGTCACTAAGTTCTGGAATGATAAAGAATGAGTCTTAAGTAAACTTAAGGACTCATAATGATGTATTTTGCACCAGTATGATGGGCCAGCCAAGTGGGCCCATAGGCTGGGTATAGACAATGTAGATGGGTGGGCCAATGAGCAGTACTAAATGATTGGATGGGCCCTTCCTCAGTTACCAATTAGAGCTGAATAATGATGGGTGACCAAAACAGGACAAGACCGGCCAATGTCAGGACCGGGCCAATGTCAGGACCGGGCCAATGTCAGAGAGGTTCATGAGGTGGGTCTTCGACATTCAATGACCAATTGACAACTAGCCGGGTAAGACCGGGCCAATGTCAGAACCAGCTAATATCAGGACTGGGCCAATGTCAGAGAGGTTCATAAGGTTTTCAGGACAAATACCAACACAAATGGGAACCACGGGTGTCTACATTGTATCTGAAAGTGAAAATGATAATGGTCCAGAAACTACAAGCGCCGTGTATTAGCGCATTCCAACCGTCAACCAATGATCCATCATCACGTTCAGAAGGAGAATTTGTCAGAAATCACTGCAAGGACAGCAACATGTGCTGCAAAGCCTCCAGCATTTGTTGCTGAATGGCCGTCGACGTTGCGAAGTGCGAATCGATGATGTCTAGTCGGGTCTCCATCTTTGCCTGCTATGACTGAAGTTGCCGAATCACAGGCTCTGGGGGGTTGGGAGCGGCATGAACTTTGCGGCCGCCAGCAATCCACATGGTTGGACCACGGGATGGACCAGCATCAGTCCGAGGTTGTTTGACCGAGCGAGCATCGACATGTTCCATCACCTCACCCTCCACATACTCAAGCTCATCCTCATCCTCATCCTCACTCCCTTGGAATGTCTTCGACTTCAGCACCTTAGCCTTGACGTTCCTCGAGGTCAGTGCCCTGGACTTCTCCTTCGCCTTCTCCTCTGACTTCTCCTTCAACTTCTCCTTCAACTTCACCGTCGACCCCCCTTCGACTTCCCTTCTCCACGAGATTTACTGCGAGGACGAGCAGTACTTGGGCTACGTTTTCGTGAAGGCCCATGAGATCGTTGTGACGGCCCAGTATCCTGAGGGACAGAAAACATTTCTGGGAGCCACCCAGAAATCATCCAGTCCAGTTCTTCATCCTCTGTCATAGTCGTCCTGTGTTTCACCCAATCATCTGGACATCGACTGCATTTGACCTTCACCTCATGACACCGAAGACACACTCGACGACCGGGAACCAATATACATTCCAGCCCAGGGTTCATCTGCTGTTTCTTCCAACAATTATCGCACGTGAGCATATCGTTGCAAAGGCCTGACTCCAGAGGAGGAACCGTCCCATTGTGGGGGAAGGGTGGCCAGTCGATGTTGTGGGGGTATTGTCTAGTCTTCCAGTCGCTGTCAGCCGTCTTCTCCCTGCATTTCCTGGGAGGGGGGGTAGATAGTTGGGGTTCTACCACCTCCCCCTTGATGGTGGCCTTCTCTTCATCCTCAATCTCTACATATGCCCTACTGACGACACGTGATTTGGTTTGTCTGTGGTCGTTTCCCTGTAACGACTACAGCTGGGAGATCCTCTGCTCGGGCTGATGGGAGGGCGGGGGGAACAACAGGGGGAACAACGCTGGTGTTTGCAGTCAGGGTGAATGGGTTCGGATTGGTCTGACCGTTGGCAGGAGGAATGGGGACTTCACCGTTCGCCAAATGAGATGGCTGCGGAATGGTGAGGAGAGAGGGGACTATATGGGGAACTGTCAGCTGACATGGAAGAAAAATGTTCAACAATTAACTCACCAGGCATCGATGCATGTTCGGCGGCATACCACTGACTCACACCAGGGAACATCTCAGCCCAACACGACGAGGCGATGCGGGGATCATCGCGTCGAATGGTCGAGTAATCAATGGGCCTCATTGGTGGTGAATGCACAAGGAACATTTCAGTATGGAGGGACATCAGCAATCTGGATGGTAGGAAATCCACCATACCAGGTGTGAGGTCAGCCATCATGGCACCTACATGTTGCTAAAGATCGAAATGTAGGCATAGTAATAAAATAAGAGCAGAATAAGCGCACCACCTGGCCCAGCAGTTCAGATTGTAGCTCCGGGTGGTGGGGGCTATGCAGTACTTCCTTGAACAACACTTCCACGTTGACCATCGCGATATATGCCTGGACCATTGCAATAGCTTCATCATCCTATATGAATGGGAATTGAAATCATCGTCATGATAGAGTTCATGTGCTGCACATACCGGGCAGGAGGGTAATGACTGGAAGAAATCTTCAACGGTCATATTGCCATACAGGATGTCCTCCACAACAGTAAGGCATGACTGATGGCGACGGTGAAGATTCTGCACCACGGTATAGAGGGGAGGGAGAGCCAAGGATGATTGCGATGCTGCTGAAGACATTGGATGGTAGTGATGGTGATGTGAGTGAGTGAAAGATGTCAAGTTCAACCATATCACGTGATCGCAAGGTGGATCCATGACGTGGGTAAGGACGTCATTTCAACACATCACAGCGACAGGCAGAATATGCAAGGTACATCTTCAAAATATGTGCGTAGATGGTTTCGCCAATTGTATTTACGTCTGCAAGGTCAATCATACATGCAGGCATCGGAAAGCAACGCAAATGCTGCCGGCAACAGTAGCACTGGGAGGGCACATAATCCAGGCCTATCCACCAGTGCCCACAGTGAGCGCCCAGCCAACCCATTTGCCCTACTGCCAAGGCAAAAGCGATGGGCTATGAATGACAGGGGTGATAGCACTGCTGTGCACATGCCAGGAGATGCGCAGACTGTACATGCACCGGCAATGACCCACCCACCATCCAAGACTGCCCCTGATAGAATGGTGGGTAAACCAGTAGTCCGGTTCAACAACAATGTTCAAGTGCAACACGTCGTTCCCTCTGAGCCAATTCGTCCCACCCATCCGCTCCTGTTTGCTCGTATGACACCAATGGCTGCAAAACACCTGCCGAAGAGGCCTCGCCTAGAGATGGAACACCCCATCTCAGACATAGAGGACAAGCTGCAGGTCATGGATACCCCGATGTCCTCCCAGCACAATTGGGGCGTGGATCAGGAGATGGCAGATGGGGATGATGAGGTCGAGATCGTCAACTCATTTATACCGATGGGGAGGGGATCATCCTCCGACCCTTCCAGCCAGGATGAATTGCCCAACATTCCAATTGACCGGCTATCGGTTGCCGGATCAGATACCGACATTCCGGCATCCACAGCAGGTAGTGTTTGGCACATGATGAATATATCTTCACGCTTGTCAAATCACCATCCAGCCATGTCTCCGCCCCTTCGATACCAGAATGACCTTGAAGAACGATACCAACCTGGCAGCCCCTCCAACATTCGGGAGAAAATCAACTCTAAACGACAGGGAATGTATGCCGAAATTCAACAAATGATGACTGACACAGAACAGGAAAGACAGGAAGTCGTACAAGAAGTAAGCGCCCCTTACTCTACTGGATTCGTTATTCATGCTGTTATCAGGATTCAACGTGGAGCATTAGTTGGGAGAGCGCCGCAGCATTTCATCTTCGCAACACTGCAAATATCATGCATGGAACGTGAGACGCAGAAAAATTTGGTAATGTTGCAGGAGCTTCTCAAGTTGGACAGATTACTGGAACATGCATCCGATCACGCCTTCTCCCTGCTACAAAGAATCAAAGGCCCAGACAGCAGGTCTGCACCTAAAGATGAATAAACACAGAGTAATCTTGTATTATCATGTAATGTATTATAATTTTCTGGCTCGTAAGTTTGTATTTCAATCTACGGTATGGCAAATTTCTGAGTGACTGTGTGGCGATATTGGATGGCAGTCAGGGAATATGCGACGACCGGAGAGACATCGTCCTGGTTGCCCTAACTTTGATTTCGTGGATCTGGTATTTCAATTTAATGTATTATAAGTTTCTGTTCGATAAATACAGGTCAATAAATACGGAGTGATTTTTTATTTCAATCTACTGTATCGCAACTTTCTGGGTCACCATTGGCAATATGGGATGACCAGAGAGGCATCTTGCCGGTTTCCTCAACTTTCATTTCGTTGATCTTTCACGGGTAATCATGCATTTCAAGCAAATGTATTATAACTTTCTGGGTGATAGATACAGAATAATCTTGTATTTCTATCTCCTGTATTATCACTGTCTGGGTGACCGTCTGGTACTATGGGATGACCGGAGGGACATCTTCCCGGTTCTAATGCAAACAGATATATGACATATGTGACCGGAAAGACATCTTCCTGGTTCCCTCCCCTTTCATTTCGTTGATCTTTCACAGATAATCTTCATCTCAATCGAATGTGTCATACGTTTGTAGGTGATCGATAAACAAGAATCTTGTATTTCTATCTCCTGTATCATCGCTGTCTGAAGTACGTTTTCCTCGAGGTTATCACAATTATCATGCATTGCCATGGGCAGTACCCACAGGGGATGTACACCTCCAGCGAATAACACTGACACATAAATGACATAGATGACCAGAGACATCTTCCCGGTTCTAACGCTAACCAATACATGACATGTGTGGCCAGAGAGACATCCTCCCGGTTCCCTCAACTTGCATTTCGTTGATCTTTCATGGGTAATTATGTATTTCAAGCGAATGTATTATACCTTTCAGGGTGATAGATACAGAATACTCTTGTATGTCTATTTCCTGTATTATAACTTTCTGGGTGACCGTCTGGCACTATGGGATGACTGGAGGGACATCTTCCCGGTTCCCCCAACTGTCATCTTTCTCGGCTTTGGTCTTTCGGTCATTGCTTTTGGAATACCGGCGGCTAGAATCCCGGAGTCAAGGAATCGATAAAAACAGAATTATTACTTACTTTCCTTATTTGAGTTCGAAGTGCCCCTTCGTCTTGCTGATACCATCCTATTAGCTTTGGGTAATGATAGCGCTACGCTGGCAACTGAGAGGCAGGAGGTTGGAATCAAACAGCTATAATCATGGAACAATTACCGTTTTCACCAGATGCCTCATGAATATGACCTGAAGCATGAGCTACATTATCGATGATGGCCTGCAACTCTGGATGAAAGACAACAGGGGAGCCGATCGATGAGGTTGAATCATCACCTGCACTGGTTAGATTATGATTGGCTAGCAAAGCTAATACATACTCTCACTGTCCGGGCTGGCGACATGGATTCAATGCAGGATAGCTTGTTCCTCCGGCATCAATCCTTTCCATTTTATCCCCATCTATTTCAAGCCATACATGGGTTACTGTGCAATTATGACATGTAAGGCAACGTGTTGACGTACCTTTTCTGGTGCTCTACTTATCAATTTCTGTCCAGCCTTTTCCCTTCTGCCGGTCGCTGCTGGTGTGTTTGTGTCATGGAAGGCAGGCATTTCAATTGATAGCTAAATCATCATCAGATAATGTTTTTCAAAGCAGTCCACACATACCGAGGATTGTGATATCAACTTCAAATCTGACTGAAGTGCCAGTGTGTTGCTGGGTTGGCTTTTGTCATCCTTTCTCTGGTTGCTATTGCCAGGGCGAGCATTGTCCTTACTGTGGGATTTGCCAATGGATGGCTAACAAGGCTTGAGATGGAAAGTTAAAAGATAGAACACATGTACGGAGGGATCATTCATTCCGTCCCTACCAGTTGAATTCGAGCGTGTTGCCTGGGGTGTTGGAAGTGACAGGGCCGGCACATGTTGGGATACCGGAAGATGATTCCCCAGTGCTACACCATCCACACCCTGCCAGCTTTGAGATGACCGTCCAGGACCTGCTACGCATTTCTTTACTGTGGGTCGGCCAGCAAATACATCCTTTTGAGACGACAGGAGTTGCCAGGGTGTTGGTGACATGTCAGGTTCAGTATCTACCTGTGTATCAGCGATGACAATCCTTTTCTGGCCTTTCTCTGATAGTTGAAATTGCCCAGAACGGCCCAAGATGTGTCCTCGATGGAGAACCTGTTTGAACCGAATGACAGCTTTCTGTTTTCCTTGCCAAACATACCAATGATCCATCAAATGTATCACAACGTCTGCCCGGAGGTGACTGGGATCCATGAGTGTTACGTTGGGAGGGAGATACTTCGCCAGCATATAATCGGAGGTTCTTGTTTGAAGCTCCTTCCATGGAACAATAGCTTTTGGGTTGTCACTATCTTGTCCTAGAACAATGATAAGTAAATGGATTTCTACATGTAGGCCCTTACTGTAGGTCGCTGTCATAAATGACCGGATCAACTCCTTCTGCAATGCCAGGCTCGCCTCAGCATCGCGAGGCTCAGGAAGCACCGGGTACCCATCCTCATCATCAGCAAACGTTCTCAGAGGTTTCTGGTTGGATGCATGTGTTCTTGGCTTAAGATGTGCATGGTTGACTTGTACCACATTGGGATATTAGCACCGGCCATGTGGAACCATATTCCAACGACTGACTCATCAGTTGCATGCACCTCTTTTCCGTGTTCCAGTATGGTGCCTAGAATTGGATGTTCATGCCAATCCGGTACAGATTTGAAGAATGATTTCCCCCCTAGTTCCTCCATATACTCTCGGCTGGCCTCATAATTGTTTGATGTAAATAATGAGTCACTCAAGGACTTACTACTGAACTATCACATTGTTGTCGTTGTTCTTGAAAAATGAGAGAACAAGACAATCCATCCCACAGGATATTTTCATTTGCTGGGCAAAATCTCTCACATATTTGTTTCCATGTTTATGCGCCGTGCTATCACAACCGGAACATAAGATGCCGGGAAACTGTGATTCATCTACCTTACCGGACTTGTATCTCTCTTGGAGACCCCAAGGTGTTCCACTTCTTGGCCGTTTCTATGGCAGCTTCTATGTCCTGCGCTGCCATTTTCTCTATCAGCTTGCTCAATCCCTTTTGATAGACTTTCATGTATTCTTTGGATCCATTCAATGCGCCGGATGACAACGCAGTGACTATATCGTGATGCAGGTGAGTATACTGCTGGGCGATTACCATTCGATAGGTCCATTGCTTTACATAGTGAAATCGTTCAATTGATTTCCTTTTCCATCCGTAGGTGTGCAGCCACCATTGTATTCCCTGGCGAATGTTACCCTAATGAACCGGATTTCAAGGAACCCAGCACATACCTCCCGTATCAGTTTTCTTTGCTCCTTCCCCTCTTTGGTGTATGTAACCCTTCCCAAATTCAGAATGTTGGATCAGTATCTTTTCATAGGCTTCAATGGCAATGGAGGTCCTGTCCTTGCCCTTCTTCACTTGCCAACGTTCTCGATATCGGATAAGCACTCTGATGTCGTCTTCTGTAAGTTTGAACCTCGTTAATTGAGATTCAATCATCAGATTTGAAGGAAGTTCTGGATCTTCTTGTCCAGCTTGGGACCCATACTCACTACCGGTGGAGGACATTATCACAAGAGGAGTTAGTCTCAGAAGAACAAAACGAGCTAACCGTGGGGTAATTAAATCTCAGGGTATCAGTTGTATGAACATGGTGTGCAACTGATTGTCTGACAGTCCTCATATTTCCAGCCTGGTAGTTGAATATATATGGAACAAAAGAACCAAGAAGTTTGAATCCCCACTCTATTATTATGAAAGAACATGAATAATATTGAGGACAGGTTGCCTTTGTACCTTGGATCTCAAATTGATGTTAAAAATTGGGTTGTAGCATCAATTATAGGAACAGCTCATGTCGCAAAGAAAGCATATGACAACGTGGTATATCAGGCTGGTAGAAACCTGCATCGTGGAATTAATCTCAAGAGCCACTATGTTCTTTCCTCCCATAGCACAAATGCCGTCTCATACATACAAACCAAATCTGTCAGATCTCAGGAATTCTGCAGTATTGGTCGAATCAGAGACAAGGTACACAAGTTGAGGACCGAAAGAGCGAAAGATTCTGTGGTGGCCGGCCCATAGCCAAAGTCCCCATAATTGAAGCTTCCAAAAATGAAAGTACATTAAATACATTTGTGAACAATTCTTCCTCATAAAATTAAGACCCAAAATGATTACCTCCGGGAGTGGCACAACACCAAATCGAAACAATACCTACAAAGAATAACCAGAAATCAAGGATATTCAGGGGATCGAACATGCAGCATCTGCAATGGTTGTGGGTCTTGGAAGTGCTTGGATTGTATAGGCCATCCAATATGCTGTATTTGATGTTGCAGAGAGCAGCATGCCCAGCATGTGTTTCACCGGGTTGAGCATTGGAACAGCGAGTTCTTTGAGCAAGCGTCATTGTATCAGGCCGGTGTTGCCGTCCATTTTGGGCATAGTGGATTACCCTGTCCAGCTAGGGACAATACCCGGCTTTCCATCTCATCCGGAGTGGGGTCGGGAGATGTATTTTGTGAAACATCCGATGATGAAGGTCGGTAGTCATGCCTGTTATACTTGGAATAACTGAATTCTGCAGTGAATATTGATATTCCTTGGGTTAGACTTCATCTCCTTGGATGAAGATGACACCCCTATCTCAAGCAATGTTTCTGATCCCAAATGGTCGAGATGGAGGGATGGCGCAGGAAACCCAATGCTGATTGTCGTCGATTGGACCGGAATGCATCTCCTGCCAGCGGTATGGTGTGCCTGCTGGAATGCATCCACAGAGGAAATGCAGGCCTTGGACATGGGATTGTATCCTTCCACGAATACAGTAATAAGGACCGTCTTTACCTTTCAATGCCTGGACGATTATCTGGCCAATAGTCAGGAATGCAATACCTCCACCTATCATTATAACGAGAAGTTACGCCGGCTGACAAACAGCAGCTTTCCTCAGACTGCCCCGGTAAAAGATTTTTCGATGGCTTGGTATTTTGCCCTGACAATGACCCAGAATCGGTATCAAGAGCTCATGTGAATCGAACGAAAGTGGCATTGGATTAAGAACAGGATGTGGCATGGGTTTGTTCATGAAGAACATCCACTGGGACAAGGCGAGTTAACTCACATTTGCCTGTGCTGTCCTCAACCGGGAGTTAATTTGCCCAAGAATTGGGAGGATGAACCCCACAAGTCATTTTATCCCATTTCTTGATATCAATTGCTGATATTTATCCTAGATGGCTATTTACTCGGGTATTTGTCATTGATGGAAACTTTACTGCTGTCCACTTGCGGCAGAAGAATCCCGAAAACGATGTGTTCCTCTCAGATGGAACCGGTTACATGACGGGCAATGAGTGGTATTTGAAGCATTTACGCGCTGCTGAGGGCTGGGTAGAAGTGAGGATGCAGGTGTTCCTCCCATGGGACAAATCTAACCCAATGTCTCCCCTTGCAGCCCCCCGACAATGATCCATGTAACGACTTCCATGCTGATAGGGCCAACACGATCCAGCGTGGCATTGACATCACTGGCATCGGTTCCATGGCATGTGGTCAGAATGGGCTCTATGCACCTTCATCCACTGTTGATTTCCAAAAGGGGGAACAGTAAGCGTGAAATATTATCCTCATTACATCTTCATATGATCCTGTTTCTTAATTCTTAGACAAAAAAATATTGATTACACGGTATGCCAAGCCCTTAATGGATTGCACATGGCAGGAATAGTTCGGGTTCTCCTCATATACGACATTATGTGCTGGTGGTGGAAAAACTTCAAGAAATGGGTGACCTATTCCGAATTTCTGGAGGTTGCATCCTCGCTTGATATTTGGAGAGGCATTGGGGATTTGCATATGAAAGGACTTGGGGGTAGTGGGCCACCACTTTGTGTGGCAAATACGAGTCCTTTTATGTTGAATTGCTAATAAATCTTAGAAAATGTTTCTACTTCATAAAATATTGAAAATATTTTGTGACAGAAATCTTTCTAAAAGCTAATATTTCTTCTGCCATCACTTTTGAATTTAACCAGTTGCTCCTTTGCTATTAACTAATATTCTATTTTTATATGCTTTTAATGGACGACTTAATCTTAATATGTTTAAAACATTCTATCATGCTAATTGGCAACTTAACCACTTTTTCACTGAATAGTATGGGATAACTTGGAATATGGCAAGTGTTACTTGGCAAATCATATGCAAGCAAATATTTATTTATTTATTTGCTTGGATTTGTTTATATAGGCTAACATTTAAAATACAATGAATATTAGTTGAATTAAAATAATTTAACAAGTGTTGAGTTGATACATGCATGGAGATGAAATTTGATGGTTCATTTGGCTGTATTTGTATATATTTAATGTTGTCCAAACAATATGATTTATATATCAACTTGTGTGCAATTTTATAGCAATCAAGAATATATATATGTCAGATCATGCAATCTTGTTACAAGATGAAAAATAGACTTTTTCCTGTATTTTGCAGATTTCTCCATGTTAAGGAGGTCATGTGATATATGGGTGGTATATTCTTAATCACTCTGAAATTGTGCACAAGTTGATATATAAATTATGTTGTTTGGACAACATCAATATATACAAACAAAGCCAAACAAACCATCAAATTTCATCTTC
>QFEU01003384.1:0-10833 GCA_003316345.1 Tricholoma terreum
GCGGAGGAAGCGGCGAGTCTCAAACTCCTCCAGAGGCAAAAATTGTTTTAAGATTGATGTGTTTCCAATTGTTCGATGAAAGAGACGGCGGGAACGTCGGAAGCGGTCGCCGTAGGGTAACAACACAAGTGTATTTTTCCAACCAATGAGCTCCCCTCCCATCTGGAGTGTTGGACGGTCAGAGTAAATCGAATTCTTTTTCTCGAGCATCTCGATGGCGATTTCCGCAGAGTTGAGAATGATAAACGTCTGGCCGAAGATAGAAACAGAACATATGTCACCTTAACAGAAACCGAGGAGACGTCAGTCGAGGCAATTCCTAGATTCGTGATCGACTTGCCCCATCGTTCACCCCATTGCGTGAAAGTCAACCAATCCTTATCAGACGGCATATCGAGTATATTCCCTACAAGCGGCAGGCCCTTGGGTCCAGGTGGCAGCGGTGCGGGTGGTAGGCTCGAACACCAAAGAAATTTTACCAAGACATATAAAGCAAGAAAAGAGAAGAATATATCCGCAATAGTTAGGTAAGAGAGCGCCATTGAGTCAACAAGACCGGTTGCAGGGGATAAACTGAATGCTTGTTAGTATGAAAGATGGGTTTTAAAGCGAGATATAGAGACCAGATAGGATCAGTCCAAATTTAGGATCGGGTCCGGGTGGACGGAACCGTTCTTACGGACCCATAGAAGGTACATAAGCCCGCGGAAATCGTAACCTGAAGACCAAATATGCTAGAAGAAGGATCACAAGGCAACGACAGAAACTGGCAGATATCAAATTGCATCCCTGAGCGCTATTTGGATGCCAAACCCTGCAGTAAGATCCCATGTAGCCAACTGGAGATAGGGTCAATCTACCACCAGATCATCAAAGGGGTGCGCAGGATCTTGACCTAACAAGGGTCAAAAAAACGCCGACTTGGACTCTGAGCAACTCCAGATTTGCAAAAGAAGTTGTAAAGAAGTACGCCATGAGGCGAATGTCAGCGATGATCACCACGAGGAGATGTATTGAAGACATTGGCCCATCAGTAAAAATTCCAGATGTCGAAAAATGCCGAAGGCTAAAAGTCCCTTTCCCCACAGAATGTTTATTTGGCCTGGAATCTGCCGAGTCGCTATAACTGTGACCCACCACCTCGCTATGCCTTCTCAGGCCAGCAAACAACTATTCATGAAGTCTTGTTCTATGGGCAAGCGGCATGTGAGCGAAGCACCTGCCACAGCGTCCAGCCGAGACCTAGCCTGGCGAGCCTGTCTTGTAGTATTAGTGAAGATAGTCGTTCACTAATAGGGCAGACCACAACCATTGCACCTGGTGCAGACAGCCGTCTCCGAAGATTGGGCTCTGACAGCTGGGAAAGAGGGTTGCTAAGGGAGATAGCTGGCAGTGGTTTCGAGCCGACAAAAGCTCTCATCAGGGGGATCCTGCTACCCCAACAGCTCGCCTTTCCAGTGCTGTTTAGGATTACTACTACTGAGCCTTTATATAACCAGTGGGAATAAGCACATGAACAGAGGCTGCAATGGCCCTCATGACCCACCAGCAGGGTAGTTCATGTGCCAGGGGGTAGTTTAGTCAGGGGATGGAGCCTTCATCCCAGGCCTTGAGCCCTAAAACTGACTACTATGGACATGCAGCTGGGAGTTTCCAACCCAGTGACAGATTTCCTTGTGTCCATACAGTTAGACTTACTCTCCCCCACACTGACATCCAAAAAAGGAAGGTTGTTCACACAGTGTTAAACTCCCTCATGGAAATGCAAGAAGGCAGCTTGACATGATTTAATTAATTAATTAACATTCCTTGGAAGGGAGAGTACTGCACAATTATATACATCACCCCCCTCTCACACAAATGTGAGTGGGGGCAGGGCAACAATATTAATTACAACTAGTGCTTTAAAGTCCGGTTCGGTCCAGTTTTTTGACAATTTGTCAGAAAACCGGAACCGAGACCGGTCTACTCATACACCCAATAGCAAAATAACCAAACCGAACCTCTAGAAACCGGTCACTACCAGTTTAGATGCAGTCCTAGCACTGGTCCTAACCAGTGTTCTCACAAACCAGTCAGTCACCAGTTAAGACCAGTCTGACTACAGTTTAAGACCGGTTTTTCATACTAAATAGTGTAGTTTAAGATCAGTTTACCTCAAAAGTGACTGGCACTGAAATTACATATAGGCTAAAGGTAAAACTAGTAAACGAGCAAGGCAACAGCAGATTCACAACATTGTTAAAAGCATAGGTAAGTACTGTGTGATCACTGGCAAATTGTTAGATATAGGTTCACTTCACAGGATAGGAATAACATGCCTTGTATAAGACTACAGCCACATTTAAGTACCAACCAAGAAGTATCACGAAACTCTTGTGCTAAGCCCTTGACTGCAAGGCTTCCTGCACCATGGAGGCCAGAAGAGGATACTTGTGCTGTTCCTGCTACAAAAACGCTCAAAGACAACCCTGTAATAAAAAAATGCTCAAACTTACCTTCCACCAGGCTTCTATTATGGTGTGGTCTTCTTGGGGTACAAGTGCACATGGGGGACTCGGCATTAGTGGAAGGGTTTGTTTGCCATGTGAGGAGGACTGAACTTCAGAAATCATTAGTGACAAAACAACAGACTTGGACGTTGGGAAGGAAGGAGGATATAACTGAGAAATCATGCAACATTGCCATGTAACTTTGCTGAGAGCTCTGCTTAAACTGCTATCTCAATGTTATCGCATCTTATTTCCCAGATAATCAATGAGGATATTGGATATCGCTGATGATAGACAAGTTGAAGTGGAATTGAATATCAGACATTCACTGAGTAGTAGTTAACTTGAAGGAGGAGGAGGATATACAGATCAGCCTGAGAGGTGCCAGTAAATATAGGACTCACCCTGATCATAATGTTCCAAGGCTCAGAATTCAAAATTGTAGGAAGGCTGTCCATTGTACTGGGTTTGAGAAGGAGCTTGTGCACAGATTGCCAAAGGATGTCAATTGACAATATTGCTAATACGAACTCAGAGTCAGAGCTTGAGTAATCGCAGGAAGATTGACTGAATCTACAGTGACTTTGAGAATACATGGACATGAGAACTTATGCAGTGACTCGGAAGGTGTCAAGATCTCAGGCAGGATGCCATAGAAAACAAGATGAGACAGTAGTATAGACTACACATACTAAGCCTACTGTAGCATACATGTCCAGCTCGAAAAAATGAGTAGTCTCACTCAACTTGAAATCAACGCTCAAGTAACAAATAGTTCTAACGAATGGTCTAAATCTAATGAATGTTCTAAATCTAATAACGAATGTTCTAATCTAATGAATGTTCTAATCCTGCATAATGAACTCATCTGCATCTTTATCAAATTCATCTGACCATATGTCTGCTGCCAGCATCTCTTGATACTCATCGAGATCTACCTCCTCAATCTTCCCAGAGTTCCAAGCTGCGATATCTGTGATGTTCGTGCGCCATGTGAACTTCATTATTTGGAGTTCTTCAAAGCGCTCGACACCCAAAGATGCACGTTGATCAACAGCTGTCTGCTTACTTGCAGAGAACAGTCGCTTGTAAGGAACTGAAGAGGCCTGACATGGGAGGATATCAAGAGCAATCCGAGCAAGGGTAGGATATAGTTGAGCATGATCCTGTAATTGGGATAAGATAGGATGTGAAATAAATAAGTATAGAATAAAGTACCTGCCACCATGCAATGATATCTGTATCCTTCGTAACATTTGCGGGTATTTCCTTCAAGTAGTGCCGCAACTTGGAGGCCCATCCTTCTTCACTGTCCTCAGTAATATGGCTAAGACAAAATCGGTCGAATTCCGACATGACGCTATCAGAAGCGGACGTGGGACTCGCTGTGGTTGAGACCAGTAGTACTCCTCCATCTGTTAAACCATCAGAATGCTCAGTGTCCAAACAATGGTATTATGCACCATCGCTTCAACTACCTTCTTGGCTTCATTTTGCCAATTCTTCGCATGCTTGTTACCTGCCTCAATCTCCTTTGCTTGCTCTTCAGCCCCACCCCATGCCATTTCCATGTAGTCCAATTTGTAGTAAGGATGTAAGACTGTCAATCGAAGATCGGGTAAATTCGAGGGAGATAAAATAATGAGACGTACATAGCGCGAGCACATAACTAGGCTTCTTGTTGAAGTGCGAATAGTACTTTTGCAGTTTTGCAAGCCCATCGGTGATCACAGATGAGTACATAGAGAAACATTTGTCATCGTGTTTGGCCTCCCATGCAGTCTGTAGTTCTTCCACAGCAGGAAGCACATGCCAGAGGGTTGGAAGGTGCTCAGATGAGAAGTGATGTTGAATTGTCCTTGTATCCTATCGATCAACAGCGTCAGTTTCAAGTCATTCATCAACTGAGTAACACACCTTTAAGATGTTGTGTACATCCTTCACTTGTTGCCAATCTGCATCTGCAAGTTTGAAGGCACTCCAGGGGATCTTTTTCTTTATGTGTCCATTATGACGGACTGTCGTGATATGTCCATATAAGGAATCAGCAGATTTGATGAATAGATCAATGGGCTGTGAATGTCATGTCAGTGCTTGTTACCATCAAAACTAATGCAATCTAACTTACCTGGCGTAGCTTATATGAATGATCAAGCATGTTGAATGTGGAACCCCACCAAATGTTGCTATGAAGAGGGATCTTGAGTGGATTGTTGATTTTGCTTTTCAACTGAAGTTGTTCGAAATATTCGATACATTGTCCAGATGCCTGAATCTAACGAAAGTGAGTTACGAGGTTAGAAAAAAATAATTGCATGGATAATTTACCTTGATAGCAAGTGTACAGATCATGGCAATGACATCCAGTGATCCTCCAAGGACGTGATTATCCGATAGGCTCGGGTCATATTCCCAGATTGCAGTTGCGTTCTCCATGGCAGCGATCTTGGTGATGTGAGACATGACAGCGATGTTTGCCAGATTTACGACATGTTCGAGACACCTAGCTTGGATAAGTATCTCATGACTGACTGGAACGAAAACTCACGGAAGTTGGTTCTCTTCAGCATTTCATAGTTGATACTTTCTTTGTGCATGCAGAGATTCGATAGTGGTGCAAGTTGTATTGTTGTTTGAAGTGTTATCAAGAGTTACCGCATACAGCTATGTGAGTCATCAGTTATCTTATCGATCAGATCAAATTAAGACTCACCTTGGACTTGTTCAAGTTACAGATCCCTACACGATCACACAATCCAACAAAATATCATCCTAGGTTCCAGCCACTATGCTTCCCTGAAACCCCCTTAAATCCAACTACCTCCAAGTGCATCATCCACTTGCTATCCTTGACCTCGATCCAATGTGCAGTCATTCCCAGGAACGAACCTTTGGTATTATCGGCAGTCCATCCATCTGCAGTAGAGGAGATTTTATCAGGTGCGTTCTGTTCATTTATTCAGCGGTTGGAGGATTGGTCATGATTACCATATTACTCACCCTTATCTGCATCTTCAGATCTGTTAACCACTCAACAAACTTGTTATGGATATATTTCGACACGTCATGTGTGCTGGGCAAATCCACAATCATTGTCTTTGGCCTCATTGCTACAAGGCAGTTATGAAAAGAGGCCTTACTTGTCATGGCCAGTGCCTAAAAATGCCCATCAGTATATCAATCACCTATCCCCAAGTCACTTACCTGGTCATCACAGGCAACAAATTTGGCTACTGCATCCAGGACCCCTTCTCGTGTGTACTGTACAGGGCAGTCCACATCCTCGAATGTCTCATCCAACTTCCCTTGTCTCTTTGCTTTCGGATTGTGCTTTGCTTCTTCCAATTCCCTCCATAATTGTCGAGGTAATGCATGGTGGTTCTCGCATATGTCCCCATCCTTACAGCGTTGTTTATATAGCTCATAATGTTGCTGGATATGTGCCCTACAGCTTGCATTGCCTCCAGTATAAAACATTCTTCTCTCTCCAATACACTTTACCAGTTCCTTGTCTCCCCTACAATATTGGTAAGTAATCTTGTATGATTTGGACATAGTAACACTTACCTGCAGACTAAACACCATCGGCCCTTCACAGTATCCTGATGACCACCTTTTGTAAACTTGACGACAACGAGATCTGAGAAGATTGTCAGAAGATCCTTGATACTTTCCTTTTTAGCAACTAGGGTTGATGGAATTTCGATGTGATGATGGTCGGCAAGGTCACTGGCACTGCCCTGTTGTATTGACGATAAGTGATGAATCCAAGCATAATCATATCAGTTACCACATTAGGGTCCTGTCTTCTAGATTCCTTATCACTCTGCTCTTCAACACCAGACTCATTGCCATTAGGCCCATCCACTACCTCCACCTCATTATCAGTTTCCTCTTCATTCACCTCCTTGGTCCTCCTTGACTTCTTATGTGCTGGTAACACCTTGGGTTCTTCCTCAGAAGTTGTATCATCATCACTGCTTTCGTCAGATGCTGGTCGCTTATGTCTAGTCCCTACCTTGAGGGGAGTCTTCGACATTGACACTGATTTGGGGTTGGTTCCCAAAACATTGTGTTTGGTTTTGCTGCTACTACTTGGGCCTTGGTTCACTTTGCCTTTGTAGAACTAGCTTTGGGTTTCATAGCAAGAATGGGTGCAAAGCCCCGAGTGCCAGCAGACTACATTAAAGCCTGAGTTTGTTTGTTCCACTGTTTGTCCTGCTCTTCGAGTGCAATTTGTCGTATACATTACAAGTTATAGCGTACATTCTTTGTCTCCTCATATAGAATGTATGTCGACTGGTCCCTTGATAATTAGACTGGTAGTTCGGTGATTAACTGATCATGACCCGTTTTATTTCGGTTCAAGCTGCATCTGCTATATGTAAAACCGTGAACCAATGAATCCTGGAAAGGGAAAAACTGTGACCAATAGTCCAGTGATCTTCGGTTGCAGTTTGGTTTGGTTGTCAGTTATTTTTCGGTCAATATCACTGGACCTTAAAGCACTACCTATCCCTACTGCTCCAAACTGGACCATGGACAAAAGCGGACTACTCCATCAATACAACCAGATTTACGTCCCAGATGTTAACGACCTCCGCCTGAAAGTCCTCCAGTATAATCATGATCACATTCTGTCTGGCCACACTGGGCAGAACAAAACCCTCAAACTCATTCAATGAGAATATGTGTGGCCCAACCTATGAACCTTTGTGCAACACTTCTGCAGTTCATGCACCACATGTAAGCGTTCTAAAGTACCCCGTCACAGACCCTACGGACTCTTGAAGCAACTTCCCATTCCGGAAAGACCATGGAATTCCATTTTGATGGATTTCATTGAGCACCTACCAGAGTCCAATGGCCACACCGCTCTCCTAGTCATTGTGGATCGACTATCTAAACAAGGTATATTCATCCCTACAGTGGACGAAATTACCGCTCCAGAACTTGCAAGACTATTCATCATCCACGTATTCTCCAAGCATGGAGTTCCATCCCATGTTACTTGTGATTGGGGCTCCAAGTTTGTTTCCCACTTCTTCCGATCACTGGGAACCGCACTAGACATGAAGATTCACTTCACTTCAGGTTATCACCTGGAAGGTAACAGGCAAACTGAATGACTTAACCAGACATTCGAACAGTACCTCTGAATTTTCTGCAACTATCAGCAGGATAACTGGTTCCTGCTCCTTCCCCTCAGAGAATTCACCTACAACAACGCTCCGAGCGCATCAACAGGAACATCTCCGTTCTTCACAAACAAAGGCTACCACCCGAACATCACTGTCTACCCCAAGCACGAACTTGCATCACAACGCACCTGAGAGTTTGTCATTGACCTTGATGAACTACACACTGAACTCCACACACAGTTAACTGCAGCACAGAAACGTTACCAAGGTCCCGTGGATCATCGACGGATCCCCGCTCCTGACTTCAAAGTCGGAGAGCAAGTCTTTGTCAAGGCTGAAAACATCCACACCACATGTCCATCCAAGAAACTATCAGAAAAGAATCTAGGACCTTTTGACATTATTGCACGGCCTGGTATGCACTCAGTTACAATTCGGGTCCCCGATCATCTCTGCACAATTCACCCAGTATTCCATGTCTCTCAGCTGGAACTGGCAACCCCGAATCAAATCCTGAATCGGATCCAACCCCTGCCACCTCTGATCAAAATCTCTGGTGAAGATGAGTACGAAATAGCAGCCATCCTGGACTCCAAGATTGACAATCGGAGAAAATGCAAATTGTTGTATTTTGTCCACTGGGCAGGGTATGAGGGTACAGATGAGGAGAATTCATGGTTACCGGCTACTGAACTTGAACATGCACAGGAGCTTCTGGCGGACTTCCATGCACAATATCTGAGCAAACCTGGTCCTTGACCATTTACACTCAGTTACACTTATAGACAGGAGACAAAAGAATTTTATAAAGCAAAAAACAAAACAACATCTATTTATGGAGTGGCGGCCACAGAACCCGATGGGCCACCCTCATCACTACCCCCCACGGACTTTGCATCCTCACCTGCTTTGGACTCTCCCTTCCCACTCTTCTTCTCACCCTCGCTCTCAATCTCATCGTCCTCCCCCGTGTTCTCGATCTCCCACCTCCTCCTGATGAGGAACTCCTTGTATTCGGCCACCTCCCTCACCAAGTCAGGCAGCTCCCCCCCAGCCTCCTCTTCTTTGTCACTGTACTTGGGGTCAAACTCGTTGACATCTGCCCCGATCCATTGGTCGCCCACCGTGTTCGCCAAGTGCTGGAGGTCACACCAGATCCCCATCAGAGCCTTCACAATCTCCCCCAACGTGGCTACCATGGGCTCAGATGCCGTGGGTTTCTCCACCCTTGTGAAGGCAGCGCCCTCGCACTTCTGCTTCATCCACATGCAGGCAAGGCACGACTTGCTGCGGGATGTCCCACGTACACAATTGACGCTGTTGGAGATGCATCTAAAGAAAATTTCAGTAGGCACCATAAACCAAACCAGTCATTACTCACTGCTGGCAGGCAGAGTCGGCAAGTTCCCCCGTGGTATCCACAGGGGTTTCTTTCACTTGCACTTTTCTCTTGGTCTTGGGTTTTTTCGAGGGCTCAGCCTCACTCTCATCGTCCTCCACGGCTTTCCACTTCGCCTTGGCCTCTTCAGCCGCCTTCTTGGCAGCCTCCTCCTCAGCCAGGCGCTTCTCCTCAGCCTCCCATGCCAACTTCTCTTGCTTCAACCTCATTCGCTCCTCAAGTTCCTCAAGGGTCAGGGATGCGGATCGGATGTGTTTGGCAGGCATAGTATTGGTGGTGGTGGTAAAGATGAAGAAAAAAAATTCGTTGATCCATTTATTTCTATGTTAGTTTTTTAATAGTCACATGCCTTGTGGGCTCGGCCCTAAGGGGGAAATACTGTTACATCTGTAACTTCCAATGGGTTTCCGATCGGAAACCCGACTGCAACTCTGTTCAGCTGTATGTTTATATTACTTTTGATTGATACACTTATTACATCATGTTCCATTCTACTCATTAATATAGGTAGCTTAGTTACATTACTATGGCCTGTGCACCTGATACCTGCATCGGACTTTCGTGTAGACACTGCCTCATTACCGACCTAGTATAAAGCTTAGCTACTATCACTTGTATTCTTCAGTTCAAATATCGACCAAGTCACACCTAGCTCTCTTGCACCTTAAGTTCCAAGTCTTCAGACTTTCCCCTCGGAACCCCTTTCCCTCTCTTGGACTTCCCCATCGGAAATCTGTTCTAGTCTCCATCTCTGTTCTGAAGTTAGGACACGAAGCGATACGAAGGGCGCAACTTCTTATAAGTTGAAGCCAAGTCCTTTCTGTAAATCCTGTCGTATTCCCGTCGGAAACCTGATCGGACTCTCAGTCAAGCTTGGTACTTAACATTGAACATCAAAATGTGCAATCAAAACCAGCACATCTGCCTCACTCTTGACAACCTTTCTGGGCACTACATTCAATATGAATCTCAAAATGCTCGGCTCTTGTATTTTGAGCCAAATATGATCTTGTTTGTCCAGCCCTTGGATGCAGAGGTCATCCAATGCTTCAAGGCTTATTATTGGCATGGATTTTGTCTTTGTGCAATTGAGAAGGATGAACTTGTAGAATGTGACATTTACAAGATCAATCTGCTAGAAGCGACATTGATGATGAAGGAGGCATGGAGGCAGGTGGATGATTTGACAGTCCAGCATTGTTGGAACCACATGAAAATTCAAGGATGCATGATAAGTGACTAGCAGAAAATGTGATAAAGGAATAATACAACACAGAGAAGTTTTGGATCATGACATCTATAATACAAAATCACCACATGCAGACTGTGGCAGATGGGGCATTATCCAAACCTTTGCAACAAGCAAAATGATGTTGCCCAATGCTGAAGAACATCTCAAGTAGCACCTTGGTGACCAATATAGTGACTGAGACTGGCGGCCAGCACTTGATATGGTTATGGATGCAGAAGCTGACATCTCACAAGCACAAGAAGCTGTACATTACATTGCCTTGAAAAATCAATTGCCATAATTGACAATCAAACTCACATGAAGATTAGCACCAGAATCTTCTATCATTCCCCAAATCATCAACATGGAGCAAGGGTTGATGGATTCTGTCAAAGAATTTGTCAAGCACAAACAAATAATTGAATGCCCACCTACCATTGAGAATCTTGTTAATTCTGTTGAAGAGTGTAGTGCTGTTAAGCGGGGGGTGTTGAACTAAGACCTCATGCGGTACAAGTGCGACCGACTTCTATAGCGCGTGTATGAGGTACATGTAAAACTAACTATACA
>QFEU01003405.1:0-22064 GCA_003316345.1 Tricholoma terreum
ATCACCCAGTCCTTTGGACACTCAAAATAGATCTGTGCATAGTTTCACATATTTCAATCTTTGACCAAATTTATTGTTACTACATTTTAGCATAGGTATTTAAATGTCTGAATGTCAAGTCCTAAAGAGCTACATGAAGATTTGATTGTGCTAGATGGATTTGATCGAGATGACATGATTTTCGGGGAAACCCGCTCGGCTGTACAGTGTCACACCTTGGCGTGACATTCATTAATCATCGCTGCTGGTGTTGTCGCTGCTGCTACTGTCATTCTTCCTCTGCTTGGGCTTCGGAATTGGATGTTCTGGTGGTTCTCGAGCTGGTTTATTCTATCTGGGCTTCTTCTTTTTTGCTCGTATTGCATCCCTCTCAGCCTCCCATAACTCCAACTCAACTTGAAATTTCTTATCAGCCTCAGCATTCCTTGCCTTCCGGGCCTCCTCCTGAGCTCTCCAAACCTTCAGTGCCTCACTGTGTTTTGTTCTTGCTGCTTTCCGCTGCTCTTTTTCTGTTGCCTCCTGTTGTATAGCCAACACATGGTCAGCAACACATTTTATAAAATCTTTGTGGATGAGTAGTCTCGGTTTTCCATCACCTACCAGCTTCTTCCTCCCACCTGTCTTCTTTTTCTTCTCTTCCTTTGTTGCTAGCTGACGACAAACCTTTTCACAGTAAACATTCTGTAAAATGATAGCAGTCTGCTACCCATGTAACTGGCCCTTCTGGTAGGCCTCACAAATCTCCATTTTACAAAGCGCAACTTGCAACAGTTGCTTGTGCTCAGTCTGGGGCTCTATCGACAGGAGGTCATCATGGTGCTTGACCGGCGACATCAGGAAGGCATCGAATGCAGGAGGCTGTGTTTCTGAAGTAATTGGTTTGGTTAAGAAAAGGGGGTAGGCTGAGCTTTGGGACAATTGTGCAAAGGTATCAACAAGGGTCTCCGGAATATCAACAGGTTCATCATCATCCATCACTTCATCGTCTGAATCAGGATTCTGATGTTCCTGTGCCCGTTTCCTCGCAAGCATCATAAATGCATCAGTTATGATCTTGACAGGTGTCGAGAATGGGAGGGGCATGTTAGCCTGGAGTGATGTCTCACGACTTGGGGCCATCTGTTCTTCTCGCATAGTGTTTTAAGGTCCGGTTCGGTCCGGTTTTCGACCCCAAAATGGGCAACCAGCAACCGCAACCGGTTGCAACCATCACCCAAGTTGGAGGGACCGCAACCGAACTGAGTACAACTGGTCCCTGTCAGTCCGGTTGCCTCCCAAAGACTGGTTCTAACCGGTTTTACCTGCTATTTTTGTCTCTTAACTAAAATTTGTATTGTATTAAATAAAACTAATTAAAAGACACCCCACGAGCAGGTGCTCGCGGCAGTGACAGGTTGTTAATGGAATGAATATAAAAAAAAGTATGAAAAAAAAAAAAACCGCCCCCATCGTCTCGTGTTTCTGGCAAGAGTGGGGGTCGTTGTGCTCATCGGTGCCATGTCATTGTCCCACTGTCCGTTGTTACCTATTTGTTGTCCCCGTTGTCTCCCCGCTGTTCATTGGTCACCCTCCGCTTGTTCATCTTCCCCGCTGTTTGTCAGTATTGGTGTTTGTTGGTGTTTGCTGGTGTTGGCATTGGCATTCGCTAGAGTTGGCGTTGGTGTTGGCGTTGACTGGCATTGGCATTGGCATTGGTGTTCGCTGGCGTTGGCACTGGAGTTGGCGTTGACGTTGATGTTGGCATTGGTGGGCATTGGCGTTGGCGATGCCACTGTTCGTTCGGCTCGCAGGTGGGGTGGTGGTGCTGTGATGTGGCAACTGCGTGTCGTTGTCCAGCAACGGGACCCCTTGCGACCCTGTGAGCAAAGGCTCACAGCAGCCGCGTAGGGCATGGGGTACCAAGAGAGGTCAGGGGGTGTGGATGGGAGACGTCGTTCGGGGTGGTGGCGCTGTGACGTGGCAACCGTGTATCGTTGTCCAGAAACGGGATCCCTTGCGACCCTGTGACCAGAGGCTCACAGCAGCCGCGTAGGGCATGTGGTACTGAGAGAGGTCGGGGGTGTGGGTGGGAGACGTTGTTATCAAGTGGCAAGAACCTAAAAAGAAAAAAGAATGATTAGTTAATTAATAGAAGTAAGAAACAAAACCATACCTGGGACCCAAACGACAACTAGCTCGTTGTTTGGGCCCACTTTGTAGTTATCCAGTTGAGGTGGGGGTGTTTCTGAGCTAGACGGCGCGGGCGTTGTTGGTGGTGAGAGCAAACAAAGCGGTGATGTGGATTGTTGGTAGTTGTGGGAATTGTTTAGCAAGTGGTGCCACTTTCTTTTTTTGGGGCGCAAGCACAACCAAATGGTCTGTGCACAGCCACAGGATATATAAGCACTCATTTCTTTGAGTACTTTCCCCCCCGGGCTCGTCCCATTGTCCCTCCCTCTACATAGTAAATAATATAAATAGTAAATAGTATTAATATAGTACATATTAGTTGTATTTTTCTTGTAAAGTAGATACATTTATACGAGTATATAATACAGTAGGAAGACCGGTTGCAACTGATGCAAACCAGTCTTCGAACGGTTTTCAAATATTTTTGAAATTAGGCAACCGGCAACCGGAATGATCCCAAATATGGGCAACCGCAACCAAAAAAAAGACCGGACCTATGTAGGTTCGGTCCAGTTCAGTCCTATGGTTATTTTCGGCTCTATAGACCGGACCTTGAAACACTATTCTCGCAAGATATTCGGATTGAATGGAACCACTCCAGTCTTTCGAAAGGCTGTGCGAATATTGTTTGATGTAAGTGCGTGTATGTGAGCGGCACCATAGATAGCTAGGAAGTTTGTCTTTGATACCAATGCACCAGTATCACGTTCTACCCTGTCTCGCTCCTCTGTCCAGCATTTCTTAAGCATACTGAAGATTACGACATCAAGGCCCTGGTATATGTGAGTTGTGTGTGATAGATAGCAGAGCATGTGGATGTTATGTGTGCATGCATACTCAAGAAATTCATATGTATAGTGTGAGTTGTGCCCATCAACGAGCAGAACACGCTTTCAACCTCTTGCCTTTGCAGATGTCTTCTTGTTGAAATCCTCGATCCATGCATGGCCGATTTCCACATCAGTCCATCCCTTTTTCAAATACCCCAGCCTTGATTAGGAGAGTTTTTGTTAGTGTAGTTACTCTACTACAGGTCAGCAATGCTCATAATGCTTCCAAAGGGTTATCTTGTTTCCACTCTGGTAAGTAGCTCTTCCTCTTGAAGATAATGGCCGGTGCGATGCTCGTCCCATCAGCACAAATAGTTACAATGATAGTAATATTTTCACAGTTGCCATCTCATTGCTGATACTGAGTTGACTTCCCTGCTCGGCCAATTACATGCTCACAAATGGCACCATTCATCTGGAACCCAGTTTCATCAGCTGCCCAGATACACTCAGCATCAACATCCTCAATAGTTCCACCAAGAAGCTCGATCCACTCTGTATGATTTGTCGCATTGACAGCATGGCCACGGGCAGTGTCTAGCTGTCATGCCCAGGAAGTTTTCAATTCATCATGGTGTGCTGTGACAAATCTTTGTGTCCAGTTGTGACCAACACCAGTTTCAGGAAACTTTTCATGAAGGCGAGCATGCAGAATGCTATCCACATGTTCTTTCAAGCGACAATGACTGAGTGGGAATCCACAATCACCATACTCAGCTGTGTAGTCAATTACAACCTTCGTCTCTGTCTCTGTTAGCCATGCCTTCTCTGCATTAAACTGGGTCAATAATTTTCCTCCTTTGACACGGTTTGCAAGAGTATTGTGGTTCAACTTCACCGTACGTCCAGTTTCCTTTCGATGATCCTCCTCAACCTTCTCGCATACTTTACAATACCCCATTTTCTTCTCGTTCCCCCGTACTTGTTGTTCATTCAAGTACAACTTGATAGCTCGGTCCATCAATCCGTCAGCCTCCTCACAATCAACCCACTGTTTTAGCTCTTCAGATTTAGCTTTTCCAACCATTTGAGACGGTTTCGTGGGTCAGACTGAGTAGCGTAGATGATGTGGTAGCCAAAGTGTATGCAGAACACATGTCTTTCATTTTATTCATAAGAACAAGGCAGATGCAAGGTCAACACGAGCTGCAGCGGAATCATGACAATGTTGTGACAATGTCTACAGTGTGTCACACATGTCACACATCTGGGCATATTGAGGATCGGTGTGGCCTGGAAGCACAAGTACACCATTGATTGATGTTAAAACAGTACCAAAATACTCTTATATGCTGTAACTAATGGATTCCAGCAAATTTTGGACTGAATCCTATCACTGGCTCACAATGTAGACTTGGAGATTTTTGGATACACATCCCCAAATGGTAACATCTGGACCCACACTACGATTTACATCATCCAAGGGAGCAATCACTAGCTCAAACTGTACTTCTGACATATCTCTGTAAAATACAACTTGTTTCACAATGAATAGTAAAGAATTGCACTCAAAAATGGCTACTGTACAAAGGAACAGTGGTGTACATAGGACCGGGTGATAACTGTACGCAACTTTCCCCTTGCACCCGAAATTCCCAAGGTCGCAGCCGGAAGTTGCCGAATCACGCCGCGACGCGTAATTCCAGTTGCGCTGCTTTGCTTCTACTTACTTTAGTCCTTTCTCTCCACCATGGAAACCTCTTTTGCGATCACTGGGAAAGGGTATGTGATAGTTGCAGCCGATACGACTTCTGCTCGCTCGATTGTGAAGATGAAGATAGACGAGGATAAAATCAAGTCACTTAGTCCTCATCTGCTCATGGCATACTCTGGAGAACCTGGTACGTGCGTCCATTTTTTCTCCAACATTGCAAACTCACACTCTGTAACTTAGGGGACACTGTCCAGTTTGCTGAATATGTTGAACGCAATATTCGTCTCTATCAAATTCGCAACCTCTATCCTCTTCGTCCCTCTGCTGCAGCATCATGGATTCGCCGATCGTTAGCAGAATCCCTTCGTTCACGGAAACCTTACTCTGTCAATCTATTACTGGGTGGCTATGACACTGCGACACATGAGCCACATCTGTACTGGGTGGACTACCTCGGGACCATGACGGAGGTGCCATTTGGAGCACATGGATATGGGAGTTATTTTGCGCTGAGTTTATTAGATCGGTACGTTTCTTGGCACTGAGAATGAAGCAGTTTCACTCTTTTCTCCCTTTTACTGCATCTTCTGTACTGACATATAATGATAGATATCACGACCCCGAAGCCTCCCTCGAGGAAGGGCTTGCAACTCTAAAACGATGTATAGATGAGGTGGCTAAACGCTTGGTGGTCAGTCCCGGGAGATACAAAGTCAAAGTCGTGGATAAGGACGGTATCAGGGAGGTTGAGCTGTAAGCTGTAAACTTTTACACGAATGTCGAATCATGTTCTTTATCCGTCCCCATCCATGTCTTCAGTTCGCCGGCACGTAGCTATACCCTGACATTCTTCTTCCATGTAGAGTGTGATTCAAGGCCTATGTGCATCAGAGAACCAGACCCATTGATGTTGTTTAGGTCCATCCGTTACTTTGAGTATGTGACAGGTGGCCATATATAGAGTTTGAATACCAAGTGGCATAGGCGTGACAATTTCAGGTAGGATTCAACACCCAGGGAGTCTGGTAAGTGCGTGCAAGACTACACGAAGACATCTGGTCATGAGGTGTTCTTCGACTGTCTTGCCAAGATATAATTACGAGCGGCGTGAGAATGGAAGGACGGAGCAGCCACATAATATACAGATACGGAGTGAACAGGTGAGGTGCACACTAGAAAACATCAGTAGGGAGTAAACCGTTAGCACTGTCTATGTTCCGAAGTAGGCAGACGAACACGATAATACTGGCTATAGTATGTGGTGTGATTTTTCGGAATTAGTAAAATTGAGTTACCAGGGAGATGTCTTCTCCGACTAGAGCTATGCCATGCTTGGTAGGGATACAGTCCACCTCCTACTCGCTGTTGAATTTTTTCCAGGCTTGCTCCGTTCTCAGCTTCCGCTCCCTTGCTGATTCTCTGTTTTGTGAGGAACGCGCAAGTCTCTGCCACACATTGAACTTCCTCAGACAGAGAGTTAAAAAATGAATTTATGCGTACCTCGCCCCGTAAACACTGATTGAGCTCGTCTTTGTGCCTATTGCATGCACCAGTAAGGCGGGCCCAGCTGTTTAAATGGCAATCCTGAAGTGCCTGAATGAATTCTTTGCAGACTGGAGATGATTAACAGACGCCAGCGCTGCATGGAAGGATGCCAACTAACCTAGTTTTTTGTCTGATAACTGAGGGTGCATAGACAAAGCAGTCAATCAGGTAGATTACTTTGCATATATAATGCCATGTGAGCGATCATGTGATGTCAAGCCGGCGTGGGAATCATACACAAACACCGCTATCATTGGGATGTTTATCTTATCTCTGCGGAAAGATAGCGGAGGTTCTTGACTCTACCACGAACAGGAGTAACAAAGTTCAAACTTGGGACTGCCCGTCGACTCTGCCGCCACCAGCATGTCCTCCTTTGTTCAAGCCAACGCAGATGATGTCGCAATTGCAACCATCCGTACTCTTGCCGTTGATGTAGTTGGAAAGGCCAATTCTGGTCATCCTGGTACAACTCTGCTCTCTAATCATGTCTTTCTTCATTGCACAAAACCCACAAATTCTTCGCTGTAGGTGCACCTATGGGCATGGCACCAGTGACGCATATTTTGTTCTCTCGGTTAGCCTAAGGATTCCTGATGTGTTTTGCATCCTCCGAGTCTTCCAATTTTACGTTGTAGATTTTTCAACGCCAATCCCAAGAACTCCAAGTGGTTCAATCGCGATCGATTTGTCCTGTCCAACGGGTTAGCACGCCTCCTTTTCTAAATTAAATGTTCATTAAACCACTGCAAACAGTCATGCGTGAGTTGATACAGCCGCAACACACTTGCAGCTAACATTTCGTCCCTCTTCACAGTTGTGCGTTGCAATATGTGATGCTTCACCTACTTGGTTACCAACTATCGATGGACGACCTAAAGGCGTTTCGCCAACTCGATTCAAAAACCCCGGGTCACCCTGAAGCGGGCCATACCGATGGAAAGTCGATTCCGCAATTATCTTTTATGATTATAGTGCCTTACGCGCCGATCTGACAGGCATCGAAGTCACCACTGGGCCTTTAGGACAAGGCTTCGGAAACGGAGTTGGTCTGGCCATCGCTCAAGCTCATTTGGCTGCTGTGTACAACAAGGAGGGCTTCAACCTGATCAACAACTTCACGTATGGTACGATCATTCATTGTTCGCAGGATTGGCTTCTTCATTCCTAATCTTTCGACTGAAGTATTTTGCGGCGATGGTTGTCTTATGGAAGGTGTTTCCAGTGAAGCTGCCAGTCTTGCAGGCCACCTGCAGCTCGGAAACCTCATTGTGGTCAGTCCTCTGTAGTTAATTCTATCACTCCAGTTCCTCAGATGACCAGCTCAGATCTATGACGACAATCGTATGTTGGGATATTATCATCTGGATGGCGATCTTCACACAACCTTTAGATATCTCTATCGACGGCGACACTGCTGTTGCCTTCACTGAGAATGTCGAACAACGATTCCTGGCTTACGGATGGCAAGTCCTGCATGTAGATAACGGGGATACGTCAGTCGAAGCTACAAGAATTGCTCAATAAACACAAACTTACTTACCACTTTCAGTGATCTGGACAGCATATACAATGCATTAATAGAAGCCCGGCAAGAGAAGGCCAAGCCTACGATTATTCGATTAAAGACCACCATTGGCTACGGTTCGAAGCAACAGGGGACACATGGTATTCACGGAACCCGTCTGTCTTTCTCATTCTCACCCATGACTTTGTCTTTAATTCGAGATGATCAGCCCTTAAGGTGGATGATATCCAATATTTGAAGACCAAGTTTGGTTTTGCGCCAGATCAAAAGTTCCAAGTTCCCCAAGCAACGTACGACTTGTACGCTAGTTTCGGAAAGCGAGGGGCTACTCTCGAGGTGGAATGGAACTCTCTGCTAACCATGTATGGTCAGAAATACCCAAAGGAGCACGCCGAACTTACCCGACGAATCTCTGGCAAACTTCCCGAAGGCTGGGAGAAGCTTCTTCCTGTCTATACACCCACCGACGCCGCTCAGGCCTCGCGGAAGCTCTCCGAAATTGTTCTCACTGCTATCACTTCTAGTCTTCCCGATCTTCTTGGAGGTTCAGCTGATCTGACTGGCAGCAACTTGACGAAAGTGAAAGGAAGCATTGACTTCCAACCACCTAGTACAGGGTTGGGCAATTACGCTGGCACGTACATACGTTATGGTGTTCGTGAACATGGAATGGGGGCCATTGCTAACGGTCTCTCTGCATATGGTGGCATTGTGCCATACGTTGCTACTTTCCTCGTGAGTCATACCCATCCAAGTCCGCTCGACAGCTCTTGACTGCTACAGAACTTTGTGTCCTATGCCTCTGGTGCTGTGAGGCTATCGGCACTGAGTGGTCATCAAGTAATCTGGGTCGGTATGTCAAACTTGTTAGCGGCTTTTGTTGTCACCTAATTTCATCGTTCCTAGCCACTCATGATTCCATTGGCCTTGGTGAAGATGGTCCAACTCATCAACCCATCGAAACTGCAATTGCCCTGCGAGCCACACCTAATCTTGCATTCTGGCGCCCAGCAGATGGGAATGAAACGTCTGCTGCTTACTATGTCGCTCTTCAATCTAGACGAACGCCTTCGGTGCTGTCGCTCTCGCGACAGAACCTTCCTAACCTGGAAGGGTCTAGCATCGAACGAGCGGCACGCGGCGGCTACGTCTTGCACGAAGAAGCGAACGAGGACCTCACCATTGTGAGCTGTGGAAGTGAAGTCAGCATCGCTATCGAAGCAGCTCGTAAACTCAAAGCAGAGGGCATCAAAACTCGCATTGTTAGCCTACCTTGCTGGTTGGTGTTCGATCAACAGGATGAAGAGTACAGGTTAGGCGTTTTGAGAAGCGGAGCTCCAGTCCTTTCGCTCGAGGCACTTTCGGTAGGATTAGAATGTGGTATGTTACTAAGTTGTCTCACTAGCCTTTTTGTTCCAGACTGCAGGATGGCAGAAATATAGTCATGAGGCATGACTTCCTTTCTTCAAAGTGATCAAATTCTAATGCAGTCTCTAGCAATACGGGTTAACAGGTTGGGGTGCATCTGGGCCATATCAAAAAGTATACGAGAAATTCGGCATCACTGGATCCAGTAAGTTTCGGGAATATCAGAACACAAGTCCCTTCCTTATATGTGCGCAGATATCGCCGCTGTCGGTAAAAAGATAGTTAGTTTCTACAAAGGAAAGAGCGGTGAAGTTGTATCTCCCTTGGTCAAGGCGTTTACACCATGAGGAACAAGTTCGCAAACACCGTAGATGTTAGTTGCATATGAAATACTAGCAGGTTAACGACAACGGTCAGTGACGGATAAACCAGTCAATTCTCATGTAACAATTGCGAGTCAGAATGATCCTCATAAGATCCTCGTAAGATTGGCACAGCAGTGCGAAGTTGTAGTGGTGGTAGAAATAAAACCAGTGACAACCAAAACCCCGTTGGGTCAAAATGCATTGATTCAAATGAAATATTTTGAGCAATGTACGGATCTACTTCCTTTGAATCGCAATGGTGTCCCACATCTGTCTCTCAGCATCCTCCTTCATGACATCAACGACGTGGTGTCGAAGATACCGGTGATCCTGAAGGAAGATTGAGACCTCATATGGATAGTGAGTGTTGCTGAACAATACCTCTTCTGGTTTTAGCCATTGCTCCCGAGGCAAAGGCGCGTGGAGAACACTAGCTTGGGAAGCGCGTTTGAGGCGATAAGCACGGTCGTAACTTTCTTTCGGAGTCAAGCGATTGAGAGCCTGTTGCAATTTGGGTTAAGATTTGGCGTTAAAAGAGGAAACGACCCTACCCTCTGGACATCTGGACGTTCCTCGACAACTGTTCCCAGATGAATAGGTAAAGTACGAATGTAGTCATGTGTGGTCCAACGTACGGAGGTCGTCATACTTGAAGCCGTATTTCCTATAGCCAGCAGCATTGGCATACCAGGTAGCAATTGGTTTGATCCACCTGAGGAGGGTGCGGGAAGACCTGACATATGGCGCGAAGGACAAGCTAAGTGGGCCGAACATCTGGATTGTTGTAGAATTATCGGAGAAATGACCTGTAAAGTCCTCAGGACGGAGGTTCCCGGAGCTGTATTTACCACTGTTTTTATTTGCGGCATATCAGATCATTGCGATAATCGACAGGGAATCAGGAACAGGACAAAACCTATAAAGCCACCAAAAGTCACCTCACCCTGCGATTTCTCTCTCTTTATACCTTTCAACATGTCTGTCCAAGAGCGCACCTACATCATGATCAAGGTCTAAATTTGTGTCTCTTCCGTATGGCGTCAAACTCAGTCGTCTGTTCTAGCCCGATGGCGTTCAACGTAATCTAGTCGGAAAAATCATTCAAAGATTTGAGGAGCGGGGCTTCCAGTTGATTGCTCTTAAGCTCGTCCAATCTACTGAAGCACACCTCGAGGAACGTGAGTGTTGTTCACCATCTTTATCGGTAACGTAACCATCTGTGGCTGTAGACTACGCCGACCTCAAAGGCAAGCCCTTTTTCCCCGGCTTAATCAAATACATGGCCTCTGGACCTGTTGTCGCCATGGTGTGGCAAGGGCTTGACGCCGTCAAGACCGGTCGAGTCATGCTTGGTGCCACCAATCCTCTGGCATCCAACCCTGGTGAGTAACAATCATCAAGCCTCAGCAATTTTGGCTTGAGTGCGCTGTAGGCACGATTCGTGGTGACTTCTGTCTTGCCGTTGGACGTAATATTTGCCACGGGTCCGACTCAGTCGAGAGCGCCGAGAAGGAGATAAAGCTGTAAGTTCTAGCTGGTCAAATTACGCCTTTCTTAACTGAAACATTGTCTAGCTGGTTCCCCGAAGGTGTTGTTCAGTACGCTAGCGCTTTGCACTCTTGGGTGTTTGAGTGATGTTTGTAAAATCGCAAGTCACATGTACTCATCAGCTGGTCCAATACTTTAGAGAGACAAACAAACTCTACTTCTTGTCCTGGTTGTCACATGTCACAAATCCTAGGTCGACCTGCGTTTTTTTTCGTCGCCTTTGGTCCTTGGGTGCTTTCTCGATGGTTCGCACGAATGCTATCTTTCTATGTGAGCTGCATCCACACGCTGCGTGACCTGGCTCTAGTGAATCTTCCTTTATCACGATTGTGGCGACGCATAAGAAACTGAAGATCGATCTATATTCCATGACAACCCAATTACAAGTATCTGCCTGCTCTTCCCCAGAGATGTTACTTTTGCCTCCGATACTGGTTCTGGCGACTGGGTTAAGTGCCCTTCCTTCTCCTTATGGATTAAAAGGAGACCCTGCCAGTTGCCGCCGAAAGCGTCAGCGCAACGGTGCCTGATGATCTGTTTTTTGTGATTGTCGGAGTATCATGGACTTTCACCCAACTTTGACCATCCCGTACGAGCTCGCTGTTCTCTGGCGACCCTTGGAGTAGATGTAAGTAGCCAGTATACATGCTGAAGACTAGCATTGCCGTAACAGCAGTGACTGGGCAAACGAGGGAGGGCACACATCGTAGCCATGTGGCTGACCGCTCGACCGTGACGACCCTATCTCATCGGAAGGGCACGAGACACACTGAACCGTTCTCTACAGAGTACCCCCCCCCCACGACTAGTGGTCACGCAGGAATAACAATATTTTAAACCTTTCATGTACGGTTCTAACGCGCTTCGTTGATATGTACCGCTTACAGTGGCGCTCACTTCAACAAGGCTATCATCAGAGCACTGACTCATTTATTGTCTCTGTTCCATTCGAAAGACGCGAAAGGCCCAAAATTGCACATGTCGACCGTTTTCTATTGGGTTTTTCGTCCTTCTGGCATTGGGCTCCGAGGGGTCGTTGATCTCGCGATGGGGAAGAATGCTAATCTCCGAGTCAGAGTGGTTTGAAACCGCTAAGCCGCAAGTCATCACAGTTGGATGGATTTTGGGCCCAAAATCAAGCTGTACATTCGATGCACATCAAGTCCCTAGTACCCACAAAGTCCCTTGTAGACCATAGCTGACATGCGGCATTTTTCTCCTGCTTTATTACTGTAAGTATCTACAAGCGTCGCTCGGCAGGCATGCACACTGGCAACGGACCTAGAACCCCCCTAACACGTCTCCTCACCCACCCTCAGATGTTCTTTACGTCGTTTTAGGACTGACCCCCTTATCAACCGAGTAACTGGAGCTCAATTCCCAAGCGCTGAGCAACCTGCCACCACCTAATATCATGACTCATCGTAGTGAGTAGCTCAGGTATCTTGGTACAGCTCAAAATATTTTGTATGTCTCCAAACACTGAATGTTATATTGAGATGTCCCAATGTACAGATGACAGGCTTGGATGTAAAGTAAACAAGAGGTATATTTAGTCGGACAGGGTATGAAGGGATAGTAAATGAAAGTATACGTATGATGATAACCACCAATGAGGGCTACTACAGCCAACCTTACACTTGGCGTTTGTCCTTGCCCAGTTCCACGAGATATGCCAGATGTTTCCAAAGCACGCGGGAACATAATATGTGCCCATTGAACATGCAACACAGCGCTGCGCATGACCACGAGAGCGCATCTGCACCCTTTCACTAACATGTTGCTTGGGCTTCACGAGTTTTCCACGTCGCTGACATGAAGTCCAAGCAACACGTTGCTTCAGGGAATACCCCTCCATGCAATCCACCTTGGGAACAGGGTAGACGAAGTAGACATCTGAAATCCATCACCTATTCCGTCATTTGGTATTCGCTAGAATTGATGCCAAGTCTTTTTCACTGGCAGCAGGAAGTTGTCTCGATCGAGCTTTCAACCGCACTGCGATAGCAATAGGATATTAGTTTTATGTAAAATGAGGACAGCGGAACGACTGACGGTTTCGATCCAAGCTAAGTAGAACGACCTTGGCTGCACCAGCCCGACCGCTCGATGATGAATTACCATGTTGGAGTATTCCAGACCGATCAACCCAGTGCTCATCCTGCCAAATTGCTGCCTTCAAGATCAAATCATCCATGTTCCTCTCCCAATTCCCATTCGCCTCAAAATCAATGTGCTCGGAGCGGACACTAAGCGAAGTGAGATAGTTTCCCTTTGATGTTTGTATCTTGAGTGACATGGAGTGCGATCGGACATGTGAGGATAAGTAGGCGAGCGCGCTTTGGGCTGCCTCATTGAGCTGTGGTGCCGAGTTTGCCGAGACTTTGGAGAGACCATCAAGTTCCATAACAACGGGAAGCGGAACGATGACCGTCCATCGAAGGCTCTCGATGACAGACGAAAACATGGAGAGTGAGGAGAGTAAAATGTTGGTGTCGATAACCAAGACGGAGTACCCGGGCAGGATGGGGAGTGGAGTGCGTTTGTCAGCAGGCTTCCTGGAGACACGTGGGCTGGGTCGAAGGGGAGGGGATCTGCTCATAGGAGAGCCACGCTCCGCCGAGTCAAGAAGACTTTGGAGATACCTACGGCGTGCCTAGATGATGAAGATCAGCTTTATATCCAAGTGTATCCGACTAGATTACCTTTAGAGCCTTGACTTCATCAGTATCGCTTTCATCCTCATCCTCTTCCGACAGAGTGTCGTCGCTGCCCACATCTATATCCATCGGATCATCTGTCCACCGCGTCCCCAATCTCCTCTTTTCCCCTTCTTGCTCCTCAAGGCGATCCAACTCTCGCCACCTACGCACTTTCTCAGCCAGCCTTCCCTCAACTTTCCAGCTCCGGGTGCCCTCGACCCAAGTGAAGCCATCAACCGCACAGGAGATGCCAATACCACTACGAACTATCCGCACCCACCTCTTCTTGACAACATCCCCACTCCCACTATCATCCGCATCGTCATCATCCTCGATCTGTCCATCTGTCACATCCCCGCCCTCAGTCTCTTCGAGAACCTCACTCTCCGCCCGCCTCTCCTCTCCACTCTTCCAGTAACCCCTCTCAAATACCTTGCGCCCAATCCATTCCATACCTCGCAAGCACCAATCCTCGGGCAAGGGCGGGGCACACCCACTAGTCAACATCACCCATCGCTCGGCACCCTCCTTCTTCGCACCCTCCCCAGAGAGCCCCTGGGAATTCATAATCCCCCTCGGGACAGTCGCGAAAAACGCAGCAAGCTCTTCCCACGGGATACTCCGCTCCATTACCGCAAGCGTTGGGGGGTGTTTCAGCACAGTCGCCAAGAATGACAACAACACCGTCAAGTACGGGTTCAGCGTCGACCTCGCGAAAGGCGACGTTTTCCGCGTGGGTCGAATGAGTACATGCGAAAGTATTGCAAAGGTCATCTGTAGCGCATACCTGAACGAAGGTGGGTGGTCGAAATCGTCCTCGTACTGCGTATCTTCTGCCTCGGAAGTTGCAGGCGAGATCTGGTGGCTACCACCAGACAAAATAGGGGGACGGATGACGGGAGACTGGCGCGGTTCATCCACGTCCATAGTCTCCTCATCCACAACACCGCCACCGTTAAGCACCTTCTTCGCTATCAAAACTTTCATTGCGGCCGCTTCGCCGGCCTCCTTGCCTGCGACGCGCCTGAGTATTCCACCCAGCCTGCCGTACTCGAACACCGCCCCAATGTTGATGATACCCATCATTATCCATTCACGTTCCTCTGCACCCTCAATCTCGAGTCTTTCAATGAATCGCGCGAGGGTTGGCTGGAAATCGTCCAGCTGAATATGGGTGAAGAGCATACCATGCAGAAGGACGAAGAGGTCGGGAACTCGCGCCACGTCCGGCTGTGTACGACGTGCCTGTGCAGCGTGGGACCATAGAGGAAGAACAGACTCCCTTGAAGTTGGGAAAGGATGTAACGTCGTCATACTACAGCGCGAGTTTGAGGCGACTGCACAGGACGATGGAGAGAAAAACCTTACCTCTTCACAAAATGATACACGCCCCTCAACTCCTCCCCTTCTACTTCTCTACAAAGCAGGCCCAGATGGTGATGCAACTTTCCAGTACCAGGCTGCTCCGCCAACCCAGCACCATACCAATCCCTCGCAATCCCCCTCCATCTCTCCGTTTCCGGTTCGACGTCCATAAGCCTCGCAGCAGCGATACCCACGCTCGGAGAAGGACTATCGTCGATCCGAGCCGCAGGCTTGTCGCTGATAGACTTTTCACCCGTATTGTTCGAATCTCGGCTCTGGTCCGAAGCAGCCTCGTTTACTGCGTTGGTTGTCAGGGACCTGGGGCCTGTAGGCGCAGTGGGACCAGCACCTCCACCGACCATGGCGGCGACGGCCATCCTATACCGCGCCAAGTCGCCCAAGGCTTCGAGCCAGCCACTTTTGAACGCAGAAAGAGTGTGTTCCTCCAGGAGGCCGGTGTAGAAGGTATACGCATAGTATATAAAGTCTTGAAGGTGCTCGAGAGCAAGCTGAGAAGTAAAGGAGGCGCGACGGAGAGACTCGAGAAGCTTGTGAAAGGCATAGGTCCAGAGGCGGACGATGATGTTGTACTTTGTGGGAATGTTCCGGAGAGAGGCGGGGACGGAAGGAGAGAGAGAAATTTCGAGTAAATTGTGTATGATCTCCGCTAGTCTGTATTGGGTTAATCGTTAAGATCGGAAGAAGAGAAAGAAATAGACTTGCTGTTTGTGATCGGCAATTTGATTTTTCCACTTTTCGCGTTCAAGATCTTCTTCTGTCGACTTTTCGAGTTCCTTGCCCTTGAGTGCTATTCTGGTTGCGCCTCCGACTACGGCTGGTGCGGTCTCGTCGGGATCTTCAACGTCCTCCAACTTGACTTTGGTTTCGAGGTTTGTGATGGCGCGATAGAGTTTCTTGAGCTGGATAGAAAAGACGTTGTTTCCGCCTTCATCGCCTCTGCTGCCACTTGCGCCATTGCGATCGAAAAGGGCAGAGGAGGCAGAGGAGCCGTCAGTAGTTGAGGAAAGTGTAAAAGAGGAAGAGGAGATGGAATTGGCATAGGAAGATGTAGAAGAGGCAGAGACATGGTCTCCAGAGGACTTTGGGGTAGGTGTGGGACGGTCGCGATGGGGGCGAGCGAGGACAGAGAAACGAACTGGATCATCCTTGCGGTGGTCGAAGAGTTGACGTGGGGCAGACGGAGAAGGTGGTGGGCGGCTGCTAGGGGAGTCGGACATTGATTCCGGCTCTGCTGTTCTGCGGAGGGGGATCGGATCTGTGTCTGGATTGAACAGCTTGGATGGTTTAGTGGTCGGTGCAGGAGAAGAAGAGATCTTTAAACGACGAGAGAAGTCGTCATGATCTGCCTCGTGAGTTGTTGGACCTCTGCGGGGAGGCTGAAGCCTGGGAGACCGCTGTGGAGGGGTGGTTGGAGGTTGAGGTTGAGCTGGTCGCGGACGGGGAGGACTGGGGGTGTTGAGCTGGTTGAAGGGATGAATTGGAGGGCAACTTACCCAGCAGTGCGTCGACGGAGAGCGATGATCTTGTCGTTCAGGTCGGTTGGCTGCAGCTGTCGTAGCATGTTGTCCGTTGACATGGAAAATGGGAAGAGAACTTGTTAAATCTCTTGCGCAGTTTCCGCAGCTCTCGATCATACACGTGATTACACAGCTAACACCTGCCAGATCCCGTCCTCCACAGTCTTCACCACCTCCCGACTCGTGTTTAGACTCGTGATAAAATATCCTACATTTCCCAACGTCCTGCAATGCATCCCACGCCCTCCGAACACCTTTTCCGCAGACGAAGACACGTACCCTACACTCCGATCAATGCCAAGTACATCATCTAATTCAAAATTACTCACCTCCACTTTCACCCCGAACCTTGACCGTTAACACGCACCCGAGCGTCATCACCTCTTCCACATTATCCAGCCGTGATACCGCCTCGACGAACCCTGGATCCCAAAAACTCCACACTCCCTCACCACCCCACCGTTCCCTCGCCATTTTCCATCCCTCACTCCCCTTTAACCCCTCGATCATTTTCAATGTCTCCCCTGCAACCTCGCACCCCACCGCATGCGCCGTATACGAATGCCCATGCAACAGCGCTTCCCCCTTTCCTTCTCCCAAGAACGCGCCAAACACAGATTCCGACGCCAGTGTCACCGCCATCGGCACCAATCCTCCCGTCAGTATTTTCGCATTCACCGAGATATCAGGCTGTACACCCAGCACAGGCCCGGTGCTTTCCATACCCAGCCGATGTAATCCCACAAACACTTCATCAAAAATCACAGGAAGGCCTGACCACTCTCTCGAGGACCCGCTGCGCAATCCAATTTCCCCACCACGCACAATGTCGATCAACACCCGCTGAAATAGCGGATCAACGAATATCATCCCTCCCGCACCCATGACCAGCGGCTCGAGCACCAGTGCCCCTACACGTTTCTCAAGACTCTTCAGAGCACGTGTTATATAAGCCCGGTAGACATCTGCAAGGTCCGAGTCGAGCCGTGCAGGAACCTCGTATACCCATGAAAGCGATTTCACTTTCATCGTCAAATGGTCAGAGGACATCACCGCTGGCAAAGAGATGACGACCTCTCCATCCCGAATAGCCACAGTCGGAGGATCAAACCAGTAACCTTTCGCATTATGCCACTCACAAGTAAAAACCCCCGACTCTTCGCACGCATCCATCGCACCAATCGTATCCCCATGATAACTTCCCTTCAACCCCAATACCCCGAGTTCCTCCTTCCCACCAACCGCGCCCCTTCGCACACTAAATGCCCTCAAAGCCATTTTCAACGCTACTTCCATCCCAGTCGAGCCATTATCCGAAAAGAATACTCTCGTCGCCCACCCACGCCCGGGGCCATCCTTCACCAACTTCTCCGCAAGCTTCAACGCCGGCAGATGCGTCGCCTTGGGAAATATCACATGTCCGTACCTTCCACTCGCACGCGCCGCTGCCAACGTCAACGCAGTGTTTGCATGACCCACAGTTTGCGTCCACCAGCTTGCAGATCCGTCAAATTCAGATGAAAGCATAGACGTGCCATTGTCGGGGACCGGAGAGGCCCTGTGCACGTTGAAAAAGTCGGAATACGCACTATCGATGACGGTTACGTCATGCTCTCCTTTCACCAATCCGTGCTGCACGAATGGCCACCAAACGGTGTCGAGCGTCCGGCGAGGCATGGATGCAAGTTCCTCGAGACGTCTAGTGTGGCATATATCTAGGTGGTCTACGATGTCGCTGATGCCATTTTCGTCCGCTGACTCCGGAACGATATTATCATAGTACTCTTCCGTCATTGCAAAATTGGCAGCATGGTCTGAGAGCAATGGAGGCGGACGGGCGATAGAAGCTACGCGCACGCCGCGCTCTGCAAAATACGGTTGCAGATACTCGCTGTTGCGATAGTAATCGTCGTGGAAGAGGAGTACAACGTCTACTATGTACCCTCGAAGAAGCAGGGCTTCGTACGAGGAAATGGTGGTAGATATCCCCCCAAGCTTGGCATCCCCTATAAGGATTGTTGGGAGAAAGAGAGGCCTGTAGCAGTCTGCCTGGGTAGTCCCGGATGACGTAGGACTGTGGATGCCTGTGCAAGCGAGGTTAAACAGCCGACGGATGCGAATGTGGTAAAAGATTCTCACCGCCTGCAGTCTCCACGTACATGTGGCCACGCTGCTTATTGCTCATAGAAGCAGATCTGCGAATGTAATCAGCAATAGAGTGGACGAAAGTCTGATCAGAGGGTATCTATGCGGAGATAAGAAATGTATTGGGGCAAAAAACGTAGCACTGACTGGCAAGCTGCTCATTCTTGCGGCCATATGCGGGCTCACAGGCTCATCATACTGGAATAAACATTTAGTCTGTATCCTGTGAGCAGCAGGACCACCATGTTGTTTTACGTGTCTAGGCACAGGTCAGTCTTGGGCTGAGAAATTTACGGAAAAACCAGACTTGGGATCGGACGCTTCAGTAGAACCCGTACTGAGTGGCTTCAGGTAAAAGACGGCATTATCTTTGATGGCAGAGGCCCTAGCAAGAGCACAAGTGAGAATTGTCTTGCCAACGTCTGTGTTTGTGCCAAAGACTTGGTGAATGCGGAGGTGTTTGAAGAGAAGCGACATCAAGAGTCACGCGATCACGTGGTCTCAACGCGTCTAGTTGAAATAGCCAAACTCGGCAATTTTCTCTCTCATGTACGGACACCCAAAAACTCCAAAGCGCAACCGCGCAAGGTCAGATGCAAAGACACCCTTGACCCCCTCCTTGGTCGCTGGTTTCAATAACATCTCCCTTGCAAACCCCTTCGTCGTATCTCGTCCTTCTTCGCCTGTTAAACGAACGACCTCCAGTGGCATACCCGTCTCCGAATCTTTACAGCGTCAAGCTAGCGCAGGTGTCATTCGGAAAGGTGGCGTTGAGAGCAGACTACAAGTATTCACCCACGACTATGTCCCTCCTCCAAAACCAGAGATCAAGAGATCAAGGTCCACTCCAGCTGTAGTTAGTCAAACCAACAACTATTCATAAAACAAAAACTAACTCTACTTCCAGAATCGCATCGGAGCGGATCAGCGAGACCGTTTCATCACAAATCGAGACACCGACCACGAAGTCGCACCCACCCTGGACCAAATCCATCTCAACCCTAAATCCGCGTCTCCAGGCCACACCGCCCGACTGGCAGCAGCCACAGGTATCCCTCTCAACCGCCGCATCCTAGGCTACCACGAGCAACCTCCTGCAGCATCTTCATCTTCCGACACTGCTCTCGCCCAACACCGTGAATACGCACGTCCGCTTTACGCTTCCCGACCTGGTGCACTCCCTACTTCAACTGGCGCTACCACCAATAAGTCTCGGAAAATCCCGACCCAGCCAGAGCGCGTCCTCGATGCTCCGGGTATGGTTGATGACTTTTATCTTAATCTCATCAGCTGGTCATGCCAGAATGCACTGGCCGTAGCACTTGAGGCCTCGACGTACATCTGGAAGGCCGATACGGGTACCGTGGCTCAAATAGGTGAGGCTCCAGAGGGCACATATGTTTCCAGTGTCGATTTCTCCAGGGACGGTATGTTCCTTGGTGTTGGCGTCGGAACTGGGGACGTCGAGTTGTGGGATGTAGAAAGTGGGCAGAAGCTGAGGACGATGAGTGGCCACCAGGGACAGATTGCTACCCTTTCGTGGAATCAGCATATTTTGAGTTCTGGGTGCGGAGATGGGAGCATTTGGCATCATGATGTCCGTATTCCCCAGCACAAGGTTATGGAACTGCTTGGTCATACAGGTGAAGTGTGTGGCTTGAAATGGAGACCTGATGGAGAGCTCTTGGCTAGTGGTGGTAATGACAACGTTGTAAACATCTGGGATGGAAGAGTCGGCGATGTGGCAGAAGGCGCAAGAGGGAGTGCCAAGTGGACTAAACGGAATCATACAGCAGCCGTAAAGGTAAATCCTTGACATTCTTTTCTCGTTCACAACCCGTATAAATTTTATCACTAGGCTATTGCATGGTGCCCATGGCAGCCATCCCTTCTAGCCTCTGGCGGAGGTACCAACGATGCTACCATCAACGTCTGGAATAGTACGACTGGCGCACGGTTACACTCGCTCAAAACGCCATCACAAATCACCTCTATCCTCTTTGCACCATCAAAGAAAGAAATCCTTTCGACACACGGATATCCCACCAACTCGATCATGGTGCACGCTTACCCGAGCATGGAGCGAGTTGCTGAGATTCGAGACGCACATGACTCACGGGTACTCTTCAGTTGTGTGAGCCCAGCTGGTGATGTGGTATGCACTGGTGCTGGGGATGAGAATCTCAAATTTTGGCGAATTTGGGACGCGGCGGGCGAGGAGAAGATAAAGAAAAGAAAGGGTGTGGGAGTGGACGACGTTGGTGGAGGGAGAATAAATTCGACCAGGGAGGGAATCTTGAGTATCCGATAGGACAGTCATTCGCTTAATTTGATTTGCTTTCGTTATGTAGTTGAAATTACACTTCTCGTTTCTTCGCTGCGGTGCTGATTCAGGTTTCGTGGATCTTTGAATTCCATTCCGAGTCGAATGATTTATAACTACAACAGATGTGACATCTCGTTGCCAATCACCACGAATGATGACCTCCGCTGACAAGAATACTGTTGAGAATGTCAGAAACTTATCTTCGGAACAAAAATGAAAGACAAATTTACTCGCTGCCAGTGCAAAAGCTTGACGCGTCACTTGCCAACCAGGCAACAACACCGCGCAGTTCATCGGGTCTTCCAATCCGTCCCATCGGGTTTAAATTTGACCACTTTTCTAGAAGATGGGGCTGCGCATCGAGATACGCTGCGGTCATGCTTTCCAACGGGAAAAAAAAAACACCTCAATAAAACAATCAAATAATTATCATTCTGGGTAACCACGGACCTTGTGTAGATGTGCCCCGGAGAGAGAGAGTTTACCCGGATATTCTTGGTGCCAAGCTCGCAAGCCATACTCCGAGCCATCTGGAGGACAGCCGATTTACTGGTGTTATATGACACCCATGCGTGGTCCTGTAACATGGTAACATGAGAATGGCAATACCACTGCGCGAGATAACAATCTCATGGCTAACCCTGTTGGTGATACTTCCGGACATGGATGCAATTAAGATGATGCTCCCTGCATTTCCGAACCGGAGCATCTGCTGACCTGCTGCTTGCGCAGTATACAACACCCCATTGGTGTTCACGTCCAGAACCTAGGTAAAATACAGTAAGCGCAGTCATAAATGGTGTAGATGCTCAACAGGATACCTCCTTGAACTGCTCAGCAGGATAAGTCAAGCAATCCGTGTGTGACTTCAAGATCCCAGCCGCTGCAATACACACGTCCATCCTCTTCTCCTTATCGCCGATTACTTTGACTTTCTTCCAGATACTCTTCTGATCCCTCACGTCAGCGCTAACATACTCC
>QFEU01003416.1:0-11124 GCA_003316345.1 Tricholoma terreum
CCTTTCGTTCCTGATCGGAGAGGAATCAAGGGATGCGTTGAAATGGTTCCGTAAACTGGTGTATCGATTGGAAAAACCTCGATTTGGTGTTCAAGTAATGCTACCAACGCAGTAAGTGATCAGATGTTCACCCGTGAACAACACGTCATTAACACCGAACTAGCGCCCGAAAGGCGCCCGAGATGTTTTTACGATCTCAATCACGTGGAACGCCACGATCCCGTTCGCAGACGCTCGAGCTGAGATCCGGTTGGGACGACATGCTAGATGCCAAGAGATCGAAGTGGTGGTCTCCTGGAAGGAAATCCCAAACTTCTGATATGGCCTCTGGCTCTCCCGGTCCCAGTCCCACATCTGATGAGACGTTCATAGCAGCTACTATGGATTATCTAATTTCGCCCACCGCGAAGACCCTCGGTCTACTTGGTTCCGGTCCTTCAAACCATTCCTCCTCTAGTAAAGCTACTTATGAGATTCCTCCTCGTCCCACTACACCTCCTCTGACGTTGGGATCGTACATCCAGCACGTCACGCCTTCTCAAGCTGTTCCGGAGGATGCGAAGTCAGTCCTCTCATCAGTGTTCGACGCGTCTTGGCCCCAACCACCACCCTCACCTGCTATCATTGCTTCCTCTCGCAATATATCCCCAGCTCCCACAGCCTCACCTATATCCTCTAATGTTAATTTCAGCCATTCTCTATACCCTGCTACGACATCGCGCGGGCAATCCAGTCCCTTCCAAGAGTCTTACATTTCTTCTCCAGATGTTCCTGCTCTACCTCGACCAAGCGCGAGAAGGACCGTCGCCAAGCGTTCGAGTCTGAAGAGCTTGAGGCGTACGCTAAGCAGTGAGAAGTATGGACTCGGTGGAAGTGCACCTGGTGATATTATCTATATGACAGTTGTGAAGGAGACTAATTGATATGTATTATCGTTTTCGCCGTTTCGGATATGGTATTCGTTCCGTTATCTATTGAGAAATACCCACTGTATCAATTTGCCTATTGTTTCCCCCACTGCACTGTAGCTTAGTATTCTGTATCATGATCATGTAAATATGTTTTCCATCATTCCATGGTGGTCCGTGCACAGATTGAATTCCTATTGTTGTTTTCGATTACGTAATCGGTCCAAAAGGGAAGAACAATAAGGACAGTGAAGACAATAGAGGACGGTTGAACATAAAGCTGAGGTTGTGGGTGCGCTGCTGACTTCTTCCCCCCACCATCTCCTTGTCGCTCTCTCGATATCACTCGTTTCTTCTCTGCATTTCTTCCCATGCCTTTCGCTGAAAGACCCACCGGTGGCGACAGCTACTATTGGCCCAGATTCAATGCGATGCGTTTCTTACAAAGGAGTGTCTTGTTCTTCAGCCCCTTCACCTGTCTGATACTCAATTGTACGACGATATGGCAACGGCAAGCCACCTGATACGGGAATATGCCCATCCATCACCAGGACACAGGCCCTACCCATTGAAGGAACAATGTCTTCAACGATCCCAATTTGGCGCACTCTTCGTTCGTCTCTTGCACCAACAAGTCTCCTAGCTCTTTGGGCATCCGGCCACGTGGTTGAGTTCAAGAACTTCGGGCCAGTTTGGGCCCTTCTTCCTGGAATCCTAGGTTCACCTTCCACCGAACTTTCTGATATGGGCCGATAAAATGACCATAGATGCCCTCCCACGTTTCTTCGGCCCTAATGGAATGGAGGGCTTTCATGGAGACTTGATAACACGATCCATCTGTTTTTGGACGCAACAAGGTAATGTCCAAATTAAGAAATTTGTTGTTGAGCAGGTGACCCGCCTTTTTTAGACCGACAACAAGCTTACATCTAAATCTGGGTTGGCTAAGTTCTTGACATGTTGCCAACCTGGCTTCTGTTACCGAGGACAAGGGGATCGCCCAAATTGCGTACAAGGAGGAAAGATCAGAGCAATTGCTCTTAAACCTGAAGGAATGAAAACTCGTTCCTTTAGCTGATTCCACCTTCGTGTACTCTCAGAGCCGCATCCCCCAACCTCTCGGAGCAGCCTCAGTCCCTCTAGAACATCAAAGTCACGATGTCAGCACCTCCCAACTGGGTATTCTCGATGTTCTCCTTCATCGGGTTCGTGCTCTGCTGCATCCCCTTCCCATGGCATCTTGCAGGTAATTGGTCTGTTTCTGGCCTCTCTATTCATTGGAAACTCACATTGACGTAGCTTGGAATACGGGTACATGTCTTTTCATGGCCTGGACTGGACTGGCCTGCCTTGTCCTCTTCATCAATTCCATCGTCTGGAACGGCAATGCCATCAACTGGGCACCTGTTTGGTGCGATATCAGTAAGTTGCCGTGTTTATTGCAACTTGGCTCCGCTCATCACAGTCATAGCTGCTAGGATAGTTATGGGTGCCGCCATTGCGATCCCAGCTTCGTCCCTCTGCATTGCTCGACGCCTTTACCGAATTTCGGCCATCAGGAACGTCACGATAAGTAAAGCCGAGGTAGGATACACGTTCGCCGAATGCCCGATAATCGACTTAAGCTCACTCCCAGAAACGCCGAGCAATCTTGATCGATTTAGCTATCGGCCTCGGCCTCCCTGTGTTGTTCATGATTCTACGTAAGGATTAGTACTGTCCTTATACCGGATTGAGCTAACATGCCGATCTCGCAGAATATATTCCACAGGGCCACCGTTTCAACATCTTCGAAGATGTAGGGTGTTTCCCTTTCACCTACAATACCCCTGTTGGTATTGTCATTGTATCTGTTCCTCCCATCGTGATAGGCTGCGTCTCTGCTGTTTATTCTGGTACGGTAGTTTCTTATTACTATTACCTGACTTCATGAGCTTACGCCTTTGTCGCTCCTTTAGTCATGGGCGTCTTGGCGTTCAACAAGAGCCGCAAACAGTTCAATGAGCTCCTCTCCGGTTCCAATCTCACCAACAACCGATATGTTCGTCTCATGTGCCTAGCCGCTTTCGGTAGCTTCTGCACCATCAGTCTCGGCATTTACTCTCTCATCCTCAACACCGTTGTTAATGAAGTCTCTCCGTGGAAGGGATGGGCCGATACACATGCAGACTTCTCCCGTGTTGATGAAATTCCTGCCATCATGTGGCGCAACTCTCCAAACGGTCTGGGAACGGCTTTAGAGCTCAGCCGTTGGCTGGAGGTCCTTTCTGCTTTCACGTTTTTCGCATTCTTTGGCTTCGCAGAGGAGGCACGCAAGAACTATCAGAGCGCTGCGCAGTCCATCGCTAAGCGGGTCGGAATTTCTTCCACAGGTTCCTTTGGGTCGACGCTCTTCGGTTCCAGCGGGTATGTGCAAACGCTGACTTCCTGATAACGTCGTTTTCTAACGATCTCTCTGTGTCTAGATCGAAGTCTGGTATGGTATCTACTGGTAATGGCGCGACCTTGCCAGTCTTTATCCACAATCACACGATCCGCAAGGTCGATGATCTCGACTCGATCTCCGACATGTCTGTATCTACCCGGGATGCTAGTGCCACCAACGAGAAGTCGTTCAACCCCGATCTCTCATTTGGCGCACTTTCCCTCTCAGATGTCGGTGGGACGCTCGCAGACTACAAAGCGGATCCTTACTCTCCTACGCCTTCCTCTGGTGCATCTTCCGCGAGTCTTTCCCCCCCATCTGGGTTGCACCAGCCTTCGCCCTCACAGCCGAATTCTGCGATAGAGATATCGTCAGTCCAGCGCTTCGATGTCTGATCACCCAGTGTCAGTCACAGTCTCTGAGCCTCTACACGTCGCGCACGCACCATCGACACCGTCCTCGGCATTCATAGGAACGCACTCGACATCTGAAAATTTGTCTTTCCTCCCACACATCGCAGGTTGTGATTCATACCATTGTAGCTCTAGCTTCTTCATTCATTTCACTCCGGACACACACCTCGCCTACTTTACATCACATTCAACTGGAGTTTAAGTAATACTTGTAGCTCTTCGACTTTTGTAACATAGACATTCGCGAACGCGATATACGTACCAAAAATGATGATCACCGTTTATGAACTTTTGCCAGACTCCTGATTCGTTTTTTAGAAATTGAGCACCCACTCCGTTCAGTTGATTTCCCTTCATTTGCCATAATTGTTTGGTTAATGCGAACCAATCTGTCTACAACTGGCCATGAACTTGGCTAATAAGTTATTGCGTACCAATGATATCGATCGTTTATGGGAAGTTGCTACCATGATTCTCGTTAAGGAGGCAGCCCTGACCCAACCGGGGGCCCATGACTAAAGAGCTGCCAATCCATTGTTATAATGCATCATCGAACAAAAGTCCACTCGGAGGCAAGCAGGCTATCGACAGTGCAGAGTTAGATGTCGATGTAGTGCGTGCGTAGGGTATCGACGGGTGGTACGATAGCGTAGACACAGATATCATAACAATGAGCAAAGCCACAACTCAAACGCAAAGCTCGCGACACACAATAACGAACGAATATCCTGCGAGAGATGGATGGATAACATAGGAAGTAAGAACATACTAGAGGCCTTAGGCTAGATACCCGTCGGCGCAACAACCATACAGAAGGGACTAACAATAATGACGGACTTGGGCAATCAGTCCAAATCACTCCGGACCTTCCAATTGCCTTTTCAACTTCTTGCTCAAGGAAGGAAAAGAGCACTGGAGCACAGTTTGGCCTGTTGGTGAGCCTGCAGATGGCATGGGAAATGCTACCTGATCTGACGTAACATGTGTTTCAGTGTGCAGGGCGCAGCTCCGTTTCTGAGAAGCGTTCGTTAGAACGAGGTACAATTGTTGATGGTGAAGGTTCAAGAACCTGATAACCGCTGGGAGATTCAAGTTGATAAGCACTAGCGTCCCTTACGAATACAAATGCGGGCCCACCATTTCACTTCCCAGTGAAGCATATTCAGAGATGTTCACAAGAAAGAAATTGGCGACTGTCCGTACCTCTACGCCCAGTGCTGTAGTTACCCGCGTTCAACAAAGTGACCTACACGGCGCTTTCTGAAAATGAACCCGAGAAGATCGTGACAACCCTGGGATGAAACGTCGGAATCAGCAATGGATGGATTGTATACTTCGGGTCGAAGACAGCCCCATGGGCAGATAGACTATAAGATTCATTATGTCGGCCAATCGCACAGATTTTGATCCCTTCCACAGATATACTGACTCTCGGGGCAAGTGTCTGGCAAAAACGTTCACGTTGATGTCGATCACTGTCATAAACGATGGAAGCGGTGTCGAGGCGAAACATTGATGATACGGAACTGAGCCCGAGACATGTTTTCATGCGTCAGTTTGTTCAGATCATTTGACATCTTCAACAGCATCCTGAGAGATGCAAATTATAATTCTGTAAGAAGGTTGTTTAGAACAGAAGAACGGATAGAGCGCACTCACGATGAATTCGTTACATCTAGCTACATTTAGACACGAACCATGTCCACTATAATGATGATGACTGTGTCCAGGAGCATGACGATGATGGCAGCTAAGCGCTAATCCATTAGCTAGCTCCCAGAAATTTTCTGCGTTCGTGATTAGAGCGTATTTGCAACCGTGTTTACCGAGCCTGTCAGCCAATCAGACGTGAAAAAGTTCCTTTTCTGCCAGAAAAAAAAGGGTTGCAAATACGCTCTATTGCCAGCTTCGGACTATGAAGCTTAAGCCATGGAACCATCAATGATAAGTTAACGGTTGCAACTAGACTTTCAAGCCATGGTACAGGATCGTACGACTTTTGAGGATCTGGACTGCAATAACTCTGCCGAATCGTAATTTATTAGAATCTGTGTGAGAGTATCTGATGCTAGAAAATGGTTGGCGCCGTTGAGGTGGGTGCCCATAGCTTAAAGAATTTCAGGCGATGGGATGACGGCTTGGGTACAGTCGCAACGCCGAGTCGTTCCAAGTTTTCAACGCTAAGGCCTTAAGGTCCCGCCAGAATTATGCAAGACGCAGGATTACTGATCTTCTCCTGGCAAGTGGGCCAAGTCACCCGGAACGCTGAACGCTCTCAAGGCTTCCAGTACCATTCGAATGCATCTTCTTGAACGTCCTGGCTCCATACCTCGAGCACTTCAGACAGCATCACTTCCTCCTCTCCGGGCTCTGAATACTACGACTTCAATAGCTTCGGCTGCACTTGAAGTTGGAGATTTTGATTTCGCCGCCGTTCGGATCTAACAATAATCTTAAACACGCAGGGAATCTTGAAGGAGGTCAAGATGCGGAGGATTTCAGCTCGTGTTCGTCAGACGACTTCTTTCAGGGTTCAGCGATGATGGCGAAGCTGCCAGTGGTGCCAATGGCCATGGTCGGTAAGCGTTAGCCTCGTTATCTCTCGATGGCTGGCCCCGGCCCCGCAGACGATAAAAACCGAACTGCAACACCCGCAATGCCAGAATCAAAGTCAGCCAAACCCACAGCCTCCTGCTGCTCACGTCCCCAACTCCAAATCAAAACCAACACAACCCACCACCACCCCCACCCCCACTCCCACACCCACGCGTATGGTACGAATTCGACCTCGCAGTGGTAGTTGCTCTCGTCTCCCTAGTCATGAATTAGCTCGCGTGCGCGCAGTGGAGAACACATGTGGTGCGTCCTCCTTGTCTTCTGGGTCTGCGAGATGCGAGGCATTGTGGTTCAGCATGTCGCTTTTCATCTTGGCTTGTGGGGTTGGATCATCCATACTATGTTCTTTTGATTCCTGAAGGCACTGGCTCACGACGAACCAACTCATTCGAGTCGTCTGCTTTGTACTCGGCTATTATCCTTGTTCGACTTGATGGCATACCCGTCGTGGAATTTTCCTTGTCTACAACCAGACTGCTACTGCCCCTTTCCAAAGACTCTAAATTTAGTCCATTTCCATGCCATTCGACCATGTGTTCATGTTCTTCGCTTGGACTCGAACATTATCATATGTCCATCTACGCCATTGTCTCCAGCACGGACAGGGAACAACATATTGACCCGCTATGGCGAGGGCGAGTACGAGAGCTAGCTTGAGTGCAAATGCGAGAGTGAGAGTGAGAGCTAGTACAAGAGACAGGAGAGGGAGTAGGAGCCAGCACGGGCGCGAGAGTGTTAGCACTGCGTTGGGTAGCGGGAGTAACTTTTTCAATGCCAGGGCAAGGGTGGCCAATGTCAGGGCTAGTGGCCATGCAGGGGCTGGTGCCAGGGCGAGTGCCAGGGGTGGAGCACGTGCTACAACTAACGTTGAGCTGGCAATCCCTCGAACCTTTTGAGATATTTTCCTCCCCAACACTAGATGTTCTCCTGGTTTTTGTACGTATCTTCATTCTTTTTGACTTGCACAACACCTGTATTAAGAAGGGTTAATGCCACTTGTAGGCCGGTCTATTCGCTGTGGTTCTCTCATGGAAGTTCGTAAGGGACTGCAGGAAGATGTTCTCCTGCAAATTCTTCCTAAATCGGACACGCTATCATCGCCGTCCAATCCCCCTCTGCCTTTTCGCCCGACAGCTATCTCAGTTTGGGTCAATTGACTTTGGTTTCCGATTCCTGAGTTCCAGTATGACCTCGTCTCTTGGAATGGTGCATGCTAAAGCATTCGATAGTACTATCATAGACGATGGGTCAAGGATCATCGATCAGGTCGCGATCTCCTCAAGCACATTCAATCTATGCTAAGTAGCAGAAGGGCATTACTACGACGATCGTAGGAGACATGATGTTTCCATTGAGCCGTGCAGCTGCCGGCAGAATGACTTGAAGATGGAAAAGAGAGATGTTCTGGTGTCTGATCAGGTCTAGGGTCATAACCATGCTCATTTATTTGGCATTCATGCTCTTCGTCTGTGGGTTCATCGTTCTCTGCTGATAATAAGAGCTTGGGGGTGTCCTGACTTTCAAAGTTACAATTGTACCATTGGTGCACTCTTCGCTATATTTATCTTGGATAATTTTGTTAGTGCATACATGCCATTGAGTGGCAGTTTGTAAATCACCTTTCCATACTTGAGCACTTTCAAGTTGTCAATATCAATTCAAGTCTTTGTCGGCAGAAAACGCCCACTCTTGAAGCTGAAGGCGAGAAGTTCAAACGGCTCGCTTCAAGTTTTTGCCGTGTTCGCATCCACGGATTTATATCATCACCATGACGGCTTGGGACTCGTCTTCACGTTCCTGCGTAGTCAAACGTTCCTCCACCCCTTATTATCTCTATGCGTTAAAATTGAAACAACCCCGACGGCACCACACCATCTGTGCACCAGATACCGTCTTCACCTCCGGTTCGAATTCACCATCAACCTTTCAGACCCAAACTTAACCTTTGCATCTGGGCCCTGTATCTGTTGGTTCTGCATCTACTGTCGGACTTGCGTCGCTCTGTTCCCGCTCGTCCTCCATCGAGCCCGTCTGACCACAAGCGGGGTGGATGTGCACACTCATATGTCCCAGATATTCCGGTCGTCCCTGTCTATCGACTCATAGATGTTTTCGAAGTTTGGATCGTTTACCCGCTCCCATCTTAGACCGCTAAGCCATGGTAATCACTTTCTACGCGCCATTCAGCACTACGCACAAAAACCGTTCAAAGTTACCTAAGTGGGCTGTAGGTACGGATTTCCTCAAAACGGATTGTAATGTGAGCTGATGGCAAGGGCTCAGATACAGGGACGTGGCCTACAGGTCTCACATTACATAGTACAAATGATGCCTCTCATGGTGGTACCGAATCTGCCAAGATGATGTCGTTCATGGGCTCTACCTTCTCGGTTCGTTTAACTTCTATCATGATTTGAAAAGCAAAACACTTTTTATGAAGAGATCATCACGCCATCTTGACGGCAGACGCTGGGTGGAAACACGTTTTCTGACTTGATTGACAGTTGGCATCAAACTTGGAAAGGATCTTCCACATATGTCCTGGTGTCTCACGGCGCTTATGCTACAGGGTTCGAACCTAGTCGAACCTGCGCCCTTGTTTCGTCAAATATGGTCGATAACGCCTAAGGCGATCAACAAACTCACGGTCGAGGGTCGAATAGCTCCGGATATCAGACGGGGCGCTGGCACCTGTCAGGGATGAGATTTACTGCGTTTTGCCTTTAAATCTGAAAGACAAGTCCCCAAGTCGTTTCTGTTTAGTATACTTCGCGGCGAAGTCTTACATCGCTCCCTAGAGATTATGACTACTTCTAACAAGGTCTTTTCGTTGTTTTCCTTCCTTGGATTCGTACTCTGCTGCATCCCCTTTACACGACACCTGCAAGGTGATAACTTTTCTCGATAACTTTGGTTTTCATGAGCTGATGAAGTACGTGTCAGCCTGGAATACCGGAACATGCATTATCATGGCTTGGAATAGCCTTGCTTGTCTAATGTATTTCATCAACTCCATTATCTGGAACGATAATGTCAGTAATCCGGCACCAGTTTGGTGCGATATAAGTAGGTTGCGCGAGTCTCTTGGATGTAGAGGTCTCACGCGTTTGCTAGGTTCACGCATCGGTGTCGCTGTCGCCATCGGCGTTCCAACAGGCATTCTATGTAGCAACCGCCGCCTGTACCTCATTATCACTGGGAACGCTATAGTCTCCCAAGCTGAAGTAGCCTACATCTCTGATGGCCTGTCAATTGGCTCGCTAACACTCTATCTAGAGACACCGTGCTGTGATGTTGGACTTGGCTTTAGGACTTGGAATCCCTGCAATAGATATCATTCTGAGTAGGTTTCTAGTTGAAGTGCCGCCACAATTCATTTCGATCGTAAACAGTGTATATTCCACAAAATGGTCGGTTCATGATCTACGAAGATTTTGGCTGCAACTTTACCACAAATAATACTGCTGTTGGCGTCGTTTTGGCAATAGTACCCCAGCTCCTGATTGGCCTTGTGTGTGCCGTCTATACAAGTGCGTCGATTCAGTATTGACTTTCATATCTATCTGAGACTCTTTTCGAAAGTCTTGACAATATACCTTCTGTACAAGAAGCGTGTGGGGCTCAAGGAGTTCCTCCTTAGTAGCAGCAATATTTCCACAGGTGGATACCTGCGTGTCTTAATTGTTGTCATCATTGGCAGCGCTTGTCTTGTCCCTTTGGGTCTATGGTTACTCATCTGTGGCTTGCTCAATGTCTCATTTTGGCCAGGATGGACTAGCACACATGCGGATATGTCCTACGTTGCGATAATCCCAGCCAACATCTGGCGATCTGATCGGATATTACATTCTAATTTGGAGATAACTCGCTGGGAGTTTGTTTTCAGTGCGGCCATCTTCTTCGCTTGCTTTGGCCTCCATGAAGAGGCACGTGCGAGTTATCGATCTGCCCTGCAGCATCTCATTGTGCGCTTTCGGTGCATCCGACACATCCGGTACTTCTTTCCCTCCACCCTCAGTCGTAACGAGCTGATGTTGATCATCGTTTAGGCCATCTAGGGACCGGGAGACAGGCCTTGCGCCCACGGGCCTCCCGCCTCTGGTTTTCGCCTCCAGTTCTACCCCGCCAAAAAAGTTCCTTGGCTTTTCCACAAATTTGACGAAGGTCTTCGCTGATATCGATGGTGACTTGAGTCGGACTCAGAGTTCTTTCCCTTATACTGCCTCATGGGGTGGTATGGCGCTTTCACGTGAAGACCGCCCACCTGCAGATCAGGAGGCGGAACATCCCACTTCAGGTCCTGAATCGCAACCCGTAGCTGTGACGCCTCTGACTACAGTCACCAGATTAGAGCGCGAACCGTCTCCAAGTCGCCCATCTGCACCTGCCTGATCATTTACAACTCCCGCAACAACCCGCTCCAAAGGCGACTTTGTTATATGATCACGCTCGCTATATACGACCTTCGTTCGCCATCCCGGATGGATATGCGTTCTGAGGGAACTGTGCATGTCGGCTGGTGGCAGATACGTCAAGAAGATATATGCATAAGACGTTCGAGCAGAAGCTTAATAATACCCTACCGAGATCGCTAGCTTGTTGTTTCCGTTGACGCATTGGGCTTGGAATATGGGAGACTCATTTGCAGGTATCTGTGTGTAATCATCATCACGGGCACGTAGTATGCCGCGTCGTTGATATATGATTTTGAGTTCAGAGCATCGATTCGCTGTAAAGGTTACATCAACTAGAGTTCGGGGGG
>QFEU01003416.1:11137-23119 GCA_003316345.1 Tricholoma terreum
GTTCGGGGGGGGGGGGGTTGTGCAGATAGGACTCAACGCTATCTAACCTTGCAGATCCGAGTCGTGTCAAAAAGGAAAGTCCATACTAGTGCTGTATATGTATCACAGTTATGTACTTACAAGCATTATGTTATGTATCAGACCCACAGTATCGGCTGTCCATTCATTCATAAGTGTACAAAGCATAACAGGGGTAAAACATATGAGGAGATGGATCCAGAAACTTGATCAAAGGGGTAAAACTGTACGGATCTAAAGCATACAAGGCTATTGGAAATTTGTTCGATGTCAACAATCGGGGTAGGCACTAATTAAATGGAATCCAATACCTGCGGACTTCAGAGGGTTGGAGCATCCCTTTAGGCCAGGAGGAACTGAACGTACCCCAAGACAAGGCTTTGACATCCCCTTGAACAAGTAACATCTCAATTGACGCCAGGCGCAAATGGCTTGTGCTCGCCAGTCGAACGAGGATCAAGTACGTCGCGAACTAGGGAATCACCATCCTTAATAGGCGAACCATGGCCACGATGCGAACCGTCGTCGCCATTGGTATTACCCTTCGAATGTTGGTGGGGCCTCTCGTGACCGTCCTTGCCTCCGTGGCTTGGTGTAGGGGATTGTCCCCATACTTGGTTGATGTGAGGCCCGTCCTTTCCGTGCTTGAGCACGTCTGGCAAGTCGGCTTCGTCAGAACGCTTGTGTGAGTTTGGTGGTCCTAAAGGATGATACGCATTCAACAAAAGGATCCATTTACGGGGGGGAATGACACGGGACATACCTTGCCCTCCAGGGTGGCCTAGGTTGTCCGATTTTTTGTGATCGCCAGAACGTTTGTCGGGATTTGATGGTCCTACAGCATAGTGCACGATCAGTAAGTGGGCCAGATTCGAAGCCGAGTATAACAGCAGCACACCGTTTGGCTGTTGAACACCGGGGTGCCCTTGGGCCTTGGGGGCCTTGCGAACGACGGTCATTGTTTGCGCCCTGGGATTTCGGCCCGTGGTTGTCAGACCCTCGAGGAGCATGGTTGGTGTGCGCACTGTGCCCTGGAGATGCAGGGATCGGCTCTGGGTAACCTCTCGCTTCTCGTATGTGGAGTGTCCCAGGTCCATGGGGCGGTGTCGGGGACGTGGTTATTCGAAGCACGGCGGTGGGGAGCCTCAGATATGCCGTGTACACCGCGGACGTCCTTGCCAGGAACATTCCCGGTGGGTGTCACAGGCGATGCCGACACAAAGAGTGTCACTGCGAAGAGCTAGCATGAAAAGGTGATTCAACTTACAACACAAGAAAACAAAAGTGGTCAAGCTCTTGGATTGCATGGTTGTAGTATCAAACGAGTTGATCAAGCTCAGTTGAGTGTGAGTTGAGTTTGGTAGAACAGGAGTCGAGGTTTCTGAGGACTTACCATCGCGTTCAACCCAGTATTTGACTATGGATCCATTGGCATCCCGGAAAGTCGGAAGGAAAAAGAACGTAACTTCTTTAATATCGAGGGCGATAATTATCGCAGAATTCATCTTCGTCGCCCCGAAGCGCAGCACTACGCAGTTGATAGAATCGTAATGTCAAAACCAAGGTCGAACAAAATCGAACATAATTTTCTTCATCGGCATTCAATCGATCACTGGCAGCCCTAGATGCCAAGCAGAGCATGACGACAATACGTCCAATACGTCATCTCGTAGTACGAGGTGTACACCGTAAATCGTGATGCATATCGATACATACCAATGTCGCATACCCTAGTTCTAGCGCACGAGGCATGCATTCGAAGAATTGAGTTTCAGTACCAACATTTCCAAAATCTACTGAGCACCGAATCTGAGTGCGTTGTGCGAAATTCCCTGGAGACTTCGAGGTTTTCCGACGACTACTGAATCAATTAATCTCTCGAGTATGGTCCAAAGTGTGAAGGAAGTCCGGACGTCGCTGCGGAAGTATACGGGGCCCGATAAAGATGATTCCTTTCCTTTTGGCACCAAACATTCAAATTCACGGTAATGCGGAGATGTGTAATGTCAATTACGACCGTCCTCCGCGGTTGTGGGTTACGACACAAGTAGTCTTGTACAGCAGGACAGAGACGCCTAGGTTTCTGGACAAGCTTTACACCTGAACATTTTTGAAGAGTATGTAGACCATCTAGAATGGAGGCATACAGATCAGAACATTATACATTCAAACGCGCGAGAGGGTTTTTTTGATTTTGGAGTAATTAGAAGCGCCTTAATGGGGACGGTGCCCCATGGGTTCGTGAACCGAAGAAGCATCGCAGCCTTAGGGTCTGTCGACACCAGTGGAGTGTGTAAATTAATTATCATGGGTTCAACTTGAAGGTTGTGTGATTCGCTGAGATAAGATAATTGTGTAAATGATACGTCGTCGTGCGTAGATTTTTGGTGCCGTGACATACCATGCAAGTGGCAAACCCATCATGATGAGTAAGGCCATCTAGAAATAATCATTCGCGGGCTTGGATATGTCAGCATCGCGTTTAGACACGGAACACGGAAAGCTTGCCAATGGAATTCACTGTCTTGGGTAAAATCATGCTAGCCACCCTCTATTGCGGATTAGACAGCGGGATATATCACCAACACGATGTAATCCAGGAAGATAGACGCCACCACAGAAGACAGGACCGCAGCAATCGAAATCGGAAATAAAAATGTCGTGACAATGTCGCTAGCTTCTAGTTTTGTCTTCTAGCCGATATCATGTCGATGGGCCCCTGCTACACGACAGCTCTGTTTAGTTGTTCATTTGGTTCTATCAGAGATGGAACCCTGCGCCGAGCCCCCACGAAGCGAGCGACGACTTGCCACCACATTCGGCTCGTCGGCATGTAGAGTTCCGCCGCCGATAGAACCAAAGAACGACTAAATTGAGGCAGTTGTGAAGGGGCCCATCGACATGATATCGGCTGCAACTGCGAAGTTGGGCATGGGAAGGAGGCTGGTGTTAATCCAAGTCAAGTCCAAGTTTACATAAGCAAAGAAAGTTTGACGCGGCCCGCGGCTGGTTTGGAGTCTGAGTCGCTCGTTGTTTTCACCTTCCCATTGTTCGCAAAATAATGTACGCTTAGAATGTTTAGATTTGATACAATTTAAGGAGATGAATTGACTTGTACAACTAAGGTAAAGCGACGAAATGTGTAATGTAACCGTCGATGAAATGCCGAGGAGATGCAATGCAAGTAAATAAATCATGAGAAAGGAATGATAATGAGCGACGCGGTGCGGGGTTTCGCCCGTTCAGTGAAGTGACAGTGATGATCTCTCTCTTTGTTCCGGCATCCAATGTAACCAGCACATGTATGAATAGCCGTCCTAGAGCACGAAAAGATAAAGCGGCCTGGTGGAAGGCGCGTCGAAATGTGGAAGGAATGGGTATCTCTTGAGAAAGCGGCGCGTTAATTAGGCCAAGAAAGTTAGCGAACATGAGTAGACTCACGGCGAAGCTAAAATTTGCGTGACAGGAAAAAATGGAAGGCAGGGCAGGGAACGAAGTCGAACGAAGTCGGTATAGCGCGCCTACGGATGGTAGGTGGTGAAGCGCGATGCACTATGATATGATGCAGTAGGCGCCGTAGCCGACCTTGGTATCGGCGTCGACAAGTTCCCGCATGATGTCGTCTGCATTGTGACCTCCAGCAGAAGCAGGGAAGTCTGTGTGAGAGAGTAGGGCGAAATCTTCGACGGTTGTAAATTCGTCCATTTGAATGGTGGACAGTCGTATAGTTGAGTTCGCGAAGGAATCGAAACCAGCTTGTGGTGGAGGAATAGAGCAGAGCGAAAAAAAAAAAACCCAGTTCCGCGGCTATAAAGGTCACACCACAACCACATTGTAAATGAGACAATGGTCAGTGGAGCATCGTAGAGCGACCATTGTTCAATCATTGCTCAATCAATGTCCGAGTCCTTCCTTGGATTACCGGGCAGCCCTGCGTCAGATGGCGCTATCACACAGATGTAGTCATGAGAACTAACAGCTTGATCGCGGTAGCATTATCCACGGGAATCCAGATGCTCCAAGTTCAAGAGCAGCTGGACAATGATATTCTGGCGTTGCTTTGTCGAGGCGGCATTACAAACCCCGCTGGATTTTTTGGCCATTGTGATCATTCCCATCAACAGAACAAAGGCCATTGAACGCACCGTAAAAATGCAGCCATTCAGAATGCATACTATCCCATTTCCCTACACCCTTATTCTTGCTTTACCCTTTGCCGTGGCCCTCTGCACTAATGGCTGACCCGACCTACCCAGCGTTCTCCATCTTCGCTTTCATTGGTTTCATTCTCGTATTGATTCCCCTGCCCTGGCACTTCCAAGCTTGGAATTCGGGAACGTGCCTCTTTATGCTAGGGACGGCGATTGGATGCCTTAACCTTTTCATCAACTCCATCGTTTGGCACCAGAATGTCATTGACTGGGCGCCGATCTGGTGCGACATTTGTCAGTCCATTTCCTCGTTCTGACTGCCACATCTAATCGTTATACATAGCCACGAGAATCGTAGTTGGTGTCTCTGTGGCAATCCCCGCAGCCTCACTATGTATCAATCGACGATTGTACAAGATTGCAACTTGCCAGACTGCATCTATCACGCGAGCGCATGTAAGTTTTCTTTTTCTGCCCTCATTACGATGACGTTAACGCGTCATTCGCAGAGAAAACGTGCAGTTATGGTGGACTTGGCAATAGGGTTGGGAATTCCTGCACTTCAAATGCCGCTTCGTACGTCGTACTTCCAAGTCCGTACTACTATGATTCAGTGTCTAACTCTTGCTTTCTTGTCAGAATTTATCGTGCAGGGCCATCGTTACGACATATGGGAAGACATTGGGTGTTACCCCACGACTGTGAATACGCCTCTCGCGTATCCTTTGAGTTTCTTATGGCCTAATATTATTAGTCTCGTCTCTGCTGGATACTGTAGTACGTATTCGTCCCATCCGCTCCATCGTCTGCTCTCGACTAACGAATCAATAGTCATGACTCTCCGCGCGTTTATGAAGCACCGGGCACAATTTAGCCAATTCGTTTCCTCTAACTCATCACTGACCATCAACCGATACTTCCGGCTCATGCTACTCGCAACCACTGAACTTCTCTTCAACATCCCTATCTCCACTTATGGCCTCTACTTAAACATAACCAACACCCCAATATACCCCTGGAAGAGCTGGACCTATATTCACTTCGACTGGTACATCATCAGTACCTTCCCCGCCATCTTGTGGCATCGCAACAATGCCGTGGTCGTTACGCTCGAGCTCAGCCGCTGGTCGCTAGTCTTCTGCGCATTTTTGTTCTTTGGCTTCTTCGGCTTCGCGGAGGAGGCGCGGAAGCACTACCGACTCGCCTACTCGGCCATTCTGAAGCGCTTTGGCGTCCTTCCTCCATCCGAGACATCGTCTGGGTAAGTTTCTTGCTTCAAGGTGTTTCCAGGGTACTAATGTGTTGCACCGTCTAGTATCAAAGCTCATTCCGGCCTTACTCCCATGAAGAACTCGACAGCAGGCACTTTATCCATGCTTGTTTCACGGCCTCAACTCCCTCGACGAAACTCTTCTACGTCGTCTGTTACGCAGAACAACTTCAGCAAGGGTGCTTCAACCATATCCATCGACCAATCACCTGTCCTTCCTGAGTACAAGGTCGAATGGCCCGCGTCTATACCTGCTTCTCCAAGATCATCGCAATCCTCCCGTGGTATTTCATGTGACGATCACGATACTGGGTCACCTGAATCATCATGTTAGACACCGATGTTATTACCGCTCGCCAAGGGGGACTCCTTATTACGATCGTTTCTTTACCGCGCCTTGAAGGGTATCACTGGCGCCCACTTTCCTTAATTTCGTTCCTTTCCGTATGTCTGTCTTCTGTATCCTAGCATGTACACTCCTTTTACAACATTTACAATCCGATAAATGAAGATTTCTGCCTGTGACGTGAGCATGACTAATGAGTCGATGAGTGCTATCACGGAACTGCTTGCGACGATTGTTCTTGCCCTTCGTAAGGTGCCCTGGCTGTTGCCAGATGGTGGAGTTAATTGAGCGAACAGGACAGGCACAAATGGAGATATAAAGAGTATAGCGGGTTTTGATTGCAACTTACATAAAGCAAACTTAAGAGCAAGAAATGTGGTATCAGACAACAAGTACGTTGAACATAGTCAGTCGTGGAGGCAAAGTCAGTGAACGAGGAGATCCAAGTTGCCAATACACCATGGCCAGGGGGCTGATTGAAATTTCAGGGTCTAAAGGATGGCATTGCTTACATATTTTTATCGCCGGACGTGTTGCACCAGCAGATGGCCCGGCGGGGTGCAGGCAACAATGGGCCTTAGGCTGTTATAATTTAATATCCAATGCGTGACGTGACAGTTCGCGTTTGGTTGGACAAAGGATCGACAATGGACACCATCTTTGTTCGTGACTCGCATTGTTCACAAAGGATATATTTCTTCTGAGTATCGTGATGTTCTGTTATCGGGCCCAAGCAGCTCCCTTTCTGCATACTCAGAACATCTCTCATTATCCATGTTCAATCCAACTTACCCTCTTTTCCCAATCTTCGCCTTCCTTGGCTTCATTCTCGCATTGGTTCCTCTCCCCTGGCATCTTCAAGCATGGAACTCGGGGACGTGTTTCTACATGATGTGGGCATCCCTGGCATGCCTTAATCAGTTCGTGAACTCTGTCGTTTGGGCACGGAACGACCTCAATCCAGCACCCATTTGGTGTGACATTTGTGCGTGATTTTGGTTCATCGTCCAAGCTGCTATGTCTAATCATTTATAGCTATTCGCATCATGCTCGGGGCGTCTGTGGGATTACCCGCGGCATCCCTATGCATCAACCGACGACTTTATCAAATTGCAAGAGTTCACGCAGCTACTGTCACACGGGCGGAGGTACATCGTTCAACTGGCTCGATTGGAAATGCTAATGACTGTCCCCCTTTAGAAAAAACGGGCCATTCTTATCGATAGTCTGATCTGTGTTCTGTTCCCATTATTATTTATTGCGCTTCGTGAGTAATTGTTCCACGTGAATGTCTTTCGTGCCTAATGTTTGTATCAGAATACGTGGTGCAAGGCCATCGTTTCAATATTTTCGAGGACATTGGGTGTTACCCTGCCCTGTATAACACGTTACTTACTTATTTCGTTTCGAGCATATGGCCCATCATCATTGGCATGGTGTCCGCGGTCTATTGTGGTATGTGAAATCTGTTCTTTATGGCCCACCGCGCTGACGTTCTTTGGCAGTGCTCTCTCTACGCTCTTTTGCTCGACGTCGCCTCGAATTTAACCAGTATTTGTCTTCCAACAAAACGTTGACTGTCAGCCGTTACTTCCGGCTGATGGCTCTAGCGACAACAGAGATCTGCCTTACAACCCCCCTCGCCATCTTTACGATATATCTGAATGCGACTTCTACCCCTGTTGGCCCTTGGATTAGCTGGAGCGATACGCATTTTGCCTATTCGCGCGTCGAACAGTTTCCTGCCGTCCTCTGGCGTTCAGACCAGCTGACCGTCTTGGCCATGGAGTTCTCGCGGTGGCTCACACCTCTATGTGCATTCACATTCTTCGGATTCTTTGGCTTCGCGACCGAGGCCAGGAGACATTATTCGGTGGCGTTCTGGTGGCTCGTCCAACCCCTGGGGCTTCGTCCAAAGATCAAACCTTTCCAGATACAATCGCCGACGATAGGGTACGTACTCGATAGGTCCCGCTTTATCGCAATATACTGATGCATCGATTACAACCAGACAATATCGGCCTAAAGTGCACCCAACCAATTCGACCACAACATCGTTTCCTTCTTATTCCACGACCTCATCTACGTCTTTCACATGCGATGTAAAACGACCCGTCTCACTTAGCTCCTCCACGTCCAAGCTCTCAACTTCACCCACTCCAGAAGTCCCATTTCGAGATCCAGCCCCCCTGAGTGGAGACAATCAGGATGGCCGAGATCTCCATCACCCCACCACGCTGTCGCCGAGTCCTCGCTCGCACCTACCCCTTGACCCTTGCGTTGTGTAGGGATTGACTTTAACTTATATGCTTGCTTGATGCACATTTCGGCTTTTCGCATCCTTGTCGTTGTATTGTTAGATAACTCATCACGCTCCCTACGATCATGATTTACTATAACTTAGTCAGACCATTTAGTCGGCCTTTCCATTCCTTACTAGCGAGCTTGTATATAAATAATCAATTACGATGCACATTTAGTGCTAGACAGTGTATATGATGGGAACGGTCAGCAGTCGTGATCAGGAAAATATGTCAGAGATAGGAAGTAAGAGATCGCGTGAATTTGTTACGAATCTTCTGCCACTTCTCCATACTACCATGAATTAGCCCCACGGAGCGTTTGATAAAAACAGGTCGATGACGACTGGGAACCCTCCGGCTTCGAAGCTAAGTCGGGATTATTGGGTACGGCGGCGGCTTACCGGAACTGAGACTTGCACCTCGTTGAAAGAGATCGTCGTTATAAAGCTCATAGCAGTGAATTTTCAACCAGAGAAGTAGGGAGTGTAAGTTGAGTATGTTACATATTATCTCGTTTTTATGCGAATAGATATAGATCCCAATGCAGACAACCATGGGCTGCAAAACCAGACTAGAGGGAGCGACGATATAGTAGGACTAAAATGCAGAAAGGAGCGTGGCCAGAAACAAGGGTTCGTACGGCGCGCGGAGAGAAAGGAAGGGAAATAATGATAGGCCGGGGATGATATGAACCGGGCGCTTGAGCTGGACAAATGATCAGACCTGGCTCGCGGAAAGTGAGAGCACCTTACTGGTATCACGAGAAGAACGAAATGCTAGCTGGGGTTGAAAGCCGAAGAAGGAAAGAGTTCTGTACAGAGATGTATTGAGGACCGAAATCCAATCTTTAATGGTTAAAGCCACTTACTTACGCGGAGCGGACTGGTGATATGTCCGAGTCATGCGATGATGCAGAATCCGCCATAACTTCCTGAATCATAGCGCTCCTGATCTACAGGCGGGCTTGTCTCTAGGGGAAGGTTGGGTGGACAATTTCGGAGGTCCGTAAAGTCGATGGTCCCCACGAAGAGCCCCAACGATGTAAATCTATCCATATATGACGATTAGAATTGGGGATGCGGGCGTTGAAACGTTGAAAGATGATGTGGGTGCGGGCTCGTCGAAGTGGGAACGTTCAACCTTTTCGCAGATTGTTTTAAAGAAACATTGCGAGGATGAACGAATCGACATTGTTCACTGGAACAATGCCCGATTGAAATCCACGAGGTACGCCTTGTCTTTGTGCGATGGCCTTTGTCTGCCGAATCTGGTAGCCGATGGACAATGATTGGGGTCCGACTTTTCGTTGCGAAGTGACCAATTCATAAACGTAGCTTCTAGATCGACTCGCACCATCTGTAACTTAGTATAAGTAGCTGAGGGTGAATCCTAGTGAAAGCCCCCTCCGCGTTGAACTGCAGTAACTGCTCATCTGCGTGGAGCTGAACACTGCTGGCGCATCAGGAAAATCCTACAACTTAGTACAAGGTAAGATTTGCATAAAAGTGCGAAAAAGTACTCAAAAGTACTCTATTGGCGTCTTTTGAACTAAATATGCACGAGTGACATGTTTAACCAACTGAATCAAATTATCCATAACTGAATGAGCAATGCCTGATGATCGATGACCCCTTCAATTTTGCATCTTTGGTACAATTTAGCAACTATTGTGCAAAACCATTGGATGGACTGGTCATACCATTGATAATTGCTTCTGGCCTGGTGGAGGGAAGGAAGGACAGTGGCCTGAGTGGTGGCATAACAATAAAAAAGGTAGCAAGGTGACAACCCCTGCTTCAGCATTGTTCCTGGAACTCACTATGCATTGTAGAAGGTGTGTGGGAGGTCAGAAAATTTGTGGGAGTACTTTCTTTTCTTTTGATTATTTTATTCTTTATACTTTGACTTCTACTCATTCTCGTAGTCCCCAACCGTGTGGGAGTGTTGAGGTAGTCACTCCCGGGCCCGGGCTTCTCGTACTTACAGTTCTGTTTGTAGTCACATGTTGACATTCGAACCTTCGTTTCACCATCATCGTACCCGACCTGAGTTCTCAACACTACTTAGCTTATCCGTTCGTACAACACCAGAATAGGAATAACACTATCTGCGCAGGACCGGATACAGCGTGCAATTGATAAGCAAAAGCGAAGGGAGTAGAAGAAGTACAGATGAGGGTATAGATATTAGATACAAAGAGGGACCGTGAGTGGACCTGATGAGGTCGAAACGAGATGTTGGCAATGAAAGGCAAAACGAATGCGCCTAATGTAACATCGAAAACGGCGCCAGGCCAATAATTTAGCCCATGATAGGAGACGGGCAGAGGTATGCGTTTATGACTGAAGTGGCACGAGTCAGTTAGTGCACAGGTCAATCATTGGGCTCGTCCGACATACGCGATAAGGATTTAGTTAGGCAATAATACAGAAACTCCCGTAGTCATTGCTGGGACTATCCGCGTCTACAAGTGGTGGTTCATCATGGCCGATGGCGACAGAGTATGAGGGTGAGTAGAAGCCCTCAGATGATACCTGGTTCAGAGAGAAAGGCAGCCATGTGAAGGAGTCCATGTCTGCAGACGTCTGACAATGCAGGATAGATGTTCCCCTGTGGGTAGGGGGGATTGGTGGCTGGGGTCGAGTTACATACCCAGAGCTCCGCGTTACCCTTTATAAGATAGGGGATCGCCGAGCCATTGTTCATTGTCAAAGGTGCGCCATGCGCATGCCACGGAGTCCGAACTAGTAGAGTCTAGGAGCCATTTTTGTTCGACATTGTCCGCTTCGAGTGAGTCCTGTCACCATTGTTCCATGCAGTCACATTGTGCTGAGCCTTTCATTTTCCTTTTGCTAACTTTCGTCACGGTCAACTTCTTTCTTGGGTTGGAATGTCTAAGTCGTCACCTACCCGGCCGCGGAAGCGTAGATGCCCCAAGAAGAGGGTTCACGCTGGGGGTATTGTCCGCAAAACACGCAGACTACATATATCAATGAAAGAACCTATGTAGTACTACTACTAGTACTAGTGGGCCGCATTATTGATGTGTGGTTTATGTAAGCTTAGAACATCGATTCATTGTAAAAAGTCACCTCAGCTTGGGTTTAGAGGGAAATTTCTGACGCATGGAGCTCGACTCGGATCAAGAGGGCTCAACGCAATCTAAGCACTGGTAGGTTGTGTCAAAAAGGAGAGTCCATTCATTCACAGCATACTCGCATTGACCCAGTAGTGCAAGATTTGACATTTTAAGTGGCTCAGTGTTGACATCTCTCTTCATGGAATCTTTTACATACGGGTGTCATATCTAATACACATATTACAAACCCAGCTGTGCGTCGAGTGTGAGTAGAGCAAGCGAAGAAAACCTTGTTTTTGCAAGAATCAGGAAGATCACAGCCAAATTCGGCAGGGATTTGTAACCCCTTTTTGCGTCTCGGTATAACTCTGTTTAGCTTCCCTCAACAATCAGGAAAAATCATGAAGAGAGTCTTGAGATAGTATAGTTTACATAAAAGACTTGAAGTGAAAAGAGATCTGAGCGCATTAAAAAGTTGGGCCAGAAGTGCAAGATTCTTGCACTACAGGGTCAATGATAGTAACATAAGTATCGGGAAACTTGATCAAAGAGGTAAAAAATACTGTACGGATCCACATAAAGCATACAAAGCTGCTGGGAAATTTATTCGACTGTCAACAATTGGAGTGAGCACTAATCCGATAAATTTGAACCACCTGCGGACAACTTCAGAAGGTTGGAGCAGCATCCCTGCAGGCCAGGAGAAAGTGAACGTAACCCCCCCAAGACAAAGGGCTTGACCATCCCTTCCAACAAATATCATCTCAATTAACGCGCCCAGGCGTGAATGGCTTGTGCTCGCCAGTCGAACGAAC
>QFEU01003420.1:0-11061 GCA_003316345.1 Tricholoma terreum
GTCCCTCGATGCTCTACCAGTCTGGGGTGGTTCGTAACATGATATGAGTGGTTATCTTCACTCATTGGTTTCATGGGTAATTTCTCCCATGTTTGGCAACTGCAAGGTTTATTGTACCTTGCATCCCTCTCATACCCCTGGGGGGGTCTGCCCCTTCTGCCTTGCGCCACAGCAAGGTATACTTCTTGGGGAGTAGTGGCGAGGATTTCCAGCTCCTTGCCACATTGCAAGTAACACTTATTTAAAATTAAAAAAATTTGTTCTGTTCAACAACTCGAACAGTAATTTTCATAGAAGGAATTCTTCTATGACTTTGCAACCCTGCTACATGCTCCTTGAGCATGTTCTCTCGAAGGTTTATCAACCCTTCGATTGCTCGATTATGTGTGATCTTGACGTCTGGAGGTCGACCCCGTTTCCCTTTCCGGATGAATTTTAGTCCATCCTGTACTTGGATTGCGGGGTTTGGGAACACCTCGCTAATGTAATCATACAGTTGACCAAATCTTTGGTCCACTGCGAACATTTTATTTTTCGATAATCGGCACGTAACCTGACATGCCATGTCTTGATATGAGGTTCGAGGATCCTTGTCAGTTGTCCATGCACCAGTGCATGTACATAGACTTGAACTTGGATCCAACACCCCAGGACAACAATATTCATTGTTCTCAATCATTCTAGTGTCAAGATCTGGAGGTCGACTTCGTTTTCCTTTACGGATGAAGTCTACCTCATCTGTTTCTAGTAAGGCGAGGTCATGGAATACCTCGCCAACATAAATACATAGCTGGTCGAATCTTCGATCAGCTTTATCCGAGACTCGCAGAGCCTCATTAGGTTTTTGAAGCTCAGGCGAGCTTACAGTTTCCTGAACGAGAGTAGAGCCACTCTCGTTAGGAAGGTTTCGATGATCCTTGAGTGGATCATATGGTACTACAAGGTCTACCGCAGGCAGATGCTTGATACGAGAGGATTCAGGTGCCTCCTCTCGTTCTGTGGTATCTTGATGTATACTGTCATCGCTCGAGGCTTGGGGGGCCTCGTAAATTACCTGAGGCTCAGGTGAGCTTTCAGGTTTGTGAACGAGAGTGGGGTCACTCTCGTTTGAATGGTCTTGTGGGTTCTCAAGTGGATCAGATAGTCCTGCAAGGTATTTCACAGGCAGACACTTGATACGAGAGGACTTGGGTACCTCCTCTCGTTCTGCAGATGGTGGCACAGGCTGATACCAGTCACCACCTGCATGGCCCGAGGTAGTAAAAGAAGACATATCTGGGCAAGAGGGATCTTCTCTCTCGCAAATGACATTCTCAATCACCAGAGATGGAGGGAAGGGTCTCCTCCTCCACTCGAGGCTTGTATCAGTTCTGCAACTGATCAGTGCAGAATTGTTCATACTGTGTTGCAGGGATCTTGAATGGATAGACGTGAAGGGGGTGAAACTCCCTTCAATTATCTGGGTCTGACAAATCTCAACATTCGAACACTTAATGGGTTCGACGACATGATTCCACCCACTTGAGACCATATTATCTGATTTCCGAGGGTGGACAATAATCGTGCTAAGGTTCTGGTGAGAGGGAGTTTCCCTTTCGCAAACAGCAGTTTCAAGTCCAGGAGAAGGAGGAAGCGTTTCCTCCTTCGAATCACGGTTCTCATTCAATAGCTCACGTTGCTTTTCGTCTGCTGAGGAAGATGTCGAACTTGGGACATCTTTATGGGAGGAGCTCCTCCTCTCATATTTCTCATTGCGATAGGACTTTGCAGCCTTACGGAGCATGGTTAAATACACAGGGGTACTCTCCCCCTGTGACGGATTCAGATTGCCCATGTTCTGTTTCAAGAATGTCAATGCTTTCGCATGAGCATGATCTCGAAGTTGGGACTTTCGAGTCTCGTGCGTTACACTGTACTGTACCCAAATGCTCAACTCTTGTTCTTCGAGCAATAGGGGCACTTTCAAAGGATCAATCCTTCGATTAGTGTGTTCTGCGTCCGTCGAATTAGATTGTTCCGTAGCCAAAGTTAGACTGGCTACAGTCTTGGGTTTATGAGCTTGTCGAGGAATATCTCCCTCGAACTTTAATGACTTTGATGGCTTGTGAGCAGATTGAAGGAGAGTTGACATCTCCTTCTCCTTATATTCGTCGATTATGACGAGCAGTAAACTATAATATATGAGCTTCCATACTCAATCATTTGGTCCTGTAGAGACACGAGTTACATTCGTGGCCTGTTGGGCTTCAGTCTTCAAAGATTCTCGTTGCCATTCGCAAGTAATATGACCGAGCATTTGAGAAGCTTCATTTCTCATGCTCCAGTACTTAATTTCGGCATTCATAGCTTCGGTAGGTAGAGATTGGCTCTCTAACGTAGTTGATCCAAGATTAAACATGACACCTGATGACATAGCATCATCGCATCGCATCGCGTCGAGTTTTCGTGGGGGTTCTAAGTGTTCTAGAGCCATTGTAACGCTCTGAGGGGTATTTCTAACCTTACAATAGCTTATAGTATGTGTAGAAGAGCAATAGATTCCCTTCTGAGTCACAGGTGCAAGAGGGATGATATGTCCCTCAAAATGACATGTATTGGAATATGGAGGACCACTGGGTCCTCCTACAGGTACAGAGTAGGTTCTAGAGGACCTAGTAGGGGGTTTAGAAGGGTTGTATGACCCCTTCTGAGTGTCCATGACATGAGGGATGATATCTCCCTCACCAAGGTATGTACTGGGGAAAGGAGGGCTAGAGGATCCTCCTACAGATAAAAGAGAGGTTCTAGAGGGCATAGGAGACCGGGATAGACTGTAGATAGCTAGGGGAATAGCTATCTTTGCCTTAGAACTGAAATAGACAAGTCCAGGAGGTGATGAGCTGGCAGGGGTACAGTGAGCTGGCAGCTGTAGGATCACTCCAGGAGGGTATAGAAGGGTGAGGAAGGGTCCTAGGGCTCAGTATAGCTTGTCCTGAGACCAAGGAAGGTGGTAGGAAAGGATTGAGGCAAAAGATGATAAAGTGATGAGCTGACAGTAAGACTGAGCTCACCACAAGTCCTAACCTCAGATGAGGTATCAGAAGAGGGTATAGGGAAGGTAGGAAGCCTAGAAGATAGCTCAGGAAGCTCTCTTGAAGCAGTGGGACAGCTATGGTCAGCCAGCAATGAGAACTGCTGGCTGATGAGATGGCAGTTATACTGTGGCCAGGAATAGGCCCCAGCTCAGAGAGAGGGTATAGAACACTCTCAGGAAGGGTATATGTGAGTCCTAGAGCCAGAGGAGGTCCAGGAGAGAGCAGGGGACCAGAGGAAGGTTGACTGCTGAGTGATGAGGAGGAAGGGAGGATGTGGGAAAAGGGCTATAGCTGGGAATCCCAGGCTATAGGAAGATAGGGAGAGAAGAGACCAGAGCAGGGAGAGAGAGAGGAGAGAGGAGAGAGGAGAGCAGGGTAGCGAGCAAAGTGACAAGTGGAGTTGTTGGTATAGCTGGTATAGCTGGTATAGCTGGGCTTACTCAAAAAAGTGTAAAGGTTTAGTCCTTTACTGAGAGCCTAGTACCACCTCGTCGCACACCAACAGAGTATGACCCAAATCTATAGGCAACTATGTAGTGTAAATGACAAGGAATGTACGGCTACATTACATAAGCAAACATCGGACCTATATGGGAGTGGGGGCACCACTCCGAGATATCAATAATCTGTTACACCTCACCAGAACAAGAACGACCGCATGCAGGATAAACCACAGAATAAGGATCAAGGGCACCACCATAACCCGGATGTGACGTGCTACAACTGTGGAGAAAAGGGACATATATCTCCCAACTGCAAGAAACCGAAACGGGTAAATATCCGAGCAGCCCATACTGAGGTTCTGTATGAACCTCGCGATGGAGGTGACCATGAGGGGAAAAATGAACCCTCAGACACGGAGGACCGAGAATATGAGGCGGAATATGATGACAATGATGAAGAAATAGTCGAAGTAGAAGTGTACAAAAACAAACACTACAGTCGCAAAACGGACACCGAACACGCATTCATGCTCCGGACTAGACCAGCCGATGGGAAACCACAAAACAAAGAGGGAGATGACCATATCTCCACAGTGGCACCAGACATGAAAGCCAGGGGAGATATCAAGGACAGCAAAATGCGAATCCAAAAGGTGAACCTACGAGTGGAACAGACTGCTCGCAATAGGCCGGAAGTCAAACCAGAGGACAAGGAGTGCCTCGCTACCTACGTCAATGTTGGGGGACAAGAAGCCTGGACCTTATGGGACTCAGGGAGTACTACCACAGGGGTGACTCCCTCATTCGCACAAGTAGCCGATATAAGGGTATTCCCACTGAAGGACCCACATGTCCTCCAATTGGGGACAGTAGGAAGTCGATCCTTTGTGAACTTCGGCGTAAACGCAGGAGTAAAAGCTCCAGGAATCAAAATGACCGCCTACCTTGATATAGCGAACTTTGATCGCTATGACATGATAATCGGCACACCTTTCATGCGCGCAAATAAAGTCCTATTGGACTTTAACAAGAACCAAGTTATTGCGAATGGAGTAGCAACTCCAGCAACTCGAGTGGTACTGGACACAAACGACGGAAGGTTACGCCGATACCGAACAGTCGAAAAACAGCAGGAATGACTGCATGGCCCGAACCGTAAAACAACCATGGAAGAAATCCCGGATGAAGACTGTAAAGCCCTTCAACCAGGACTGCCGGAAGAAGTGTCATCACTTCTCATGACGGAGGAAGAGTACGTTGGTACTCTTCAACAGGGGGAAGAGAGGACCAATATCAAAGAAACACAAAAAACTGAAAAAATACCTAGCATCGAGAGGCTGCACAAGGAATCAAAAGTGGAATATGTCAAGCCTGACATATTAGAATGTCAGCCGACATCCTCAAAGGTCAAGATGGAAGACCTGGTAACAAACGACCAGGAGAGATTAATGAACCAACAAACAGTGGACGAGGAAACTGCGTCAACGAATCAAAGCACCCGTTCGTTCTGGGACAGACCAGTGCCCAGACCTCAATACGACTGGCCATATGATCCAAGAATGCCAGACGAATGGAACGCGGTAATAGCATCCATGCGAGCTCATGAAGGAACTCGCTGCAAACCGAACGGTGACAGTTACCGTCAACCCCTCTCAGAAGAAGTGTCGAAGCCAGAGAACTTCACAAGTTACGACCGGACAGAGAACAAAACACTGGACCAACTGAGGAGACATGCCTCAGTGTACCTCAACCCAGGGCAAGAGGACACGGACAATGACTTCAAGAAACTGAAAGCCAGGTTCAATGAACCTGGACACGAGAAGGCCACACGACGCATGAAGGAAGAGCAGCACACCCGCAGACAAAAAGGAAAAGGCAAAGCTGAAGATCATGGCCTTATAGAGGAAGACTTTCCTCGATTACGGGAACAATGGCACGACAAATTCGAGGACATCTTAGGAGGCACGAAAGACAAACTACCACCGTGGAGAGAGGTGAATCATGAGATTCACCTCATTGATGACGACAAATGGTACCACTACCACTTGCCTCGATGTCCCCACTCACTACGCGGGGAACTACACGACAAGATCAACAGATACGTCAATGCAGGATGGTGGGAACCCCGCTCAGTAAATCAAGCGGCACCAATGTTGTGTATACCCAAGAAGGATAAACACCTTCACACTGTCATCGATGCTCGACAACGAAATGATAATACAATAAAGGATGTGACGCCTTTACCAGACCAGGATATCATACGTGAAGACGTGGCCCGAGGGAAAATAAGGTCCAAAATAGACCTTTCGGATGCATACGAACAAGTATGGATTCAAACCGAGGACATATGGAAGACGGCGTTCGCGACCATATCCGGCACTTTCGTCAGTAATATAATGCAACAAGGGGATTGTAATGCCCCTGCTACTTTCCAGAGATTGATGATGTCCATCTTTAGAGACGTCATCGGAAGATTCATGCACGTCTACTTGGACAACATATTCATATACTCGAGTACACCGGAAGAGCATGAGGAACACTTATGCGTAGTGTTCGAACGCCTCCGGGCCAATTCGCTCTATCTCAAATGGACCAAGTGCGAACTATATGCAGAGTGAATTGACTGCCTCGGACATATCATCGATAAGGACGGAATTCATGCCGATGCGGACAAATTGAGCCGCATCCGGGAGTGGCGTACTCCCCGCAATTACAATGACGTCCAGCGCTTCGTAGGATTGGTGAACTATCTAGGCAACTTCCTACCAGAGATTACATCCTATACCGGACCACTAATGTCAATAACGCAAAACGGGACGCCATTCCATTGGCGTCCTATCCACCAACGAAGCCTCAAGATGGTCAAGCGAATCTGTTGCAAAATGCCAGTCATTACACCAATCGATCCAATAAAGCGAGATGAGCCAATTTGGCTCATTTGTGACACGTCAGAATCTGGTGTTGGAGTGATGTATGGCCAGGGACCTACTTGGCAACAATGCAAACCCGCTGGATTTATGTTGAAGAAGTTCATGAATGCACAGCACAACTACGCTGTGTACGAGCTAGAGACACTGGCCATCCTCGAGGCCCTCCTGAAATGGGAGGACAAACTCATAGGGTATCGCATACATGTGATCACTGATCACAAAGCCCTTGAGTTTTTTAAATCTCAATCACACCTATCGAACTGACAACGATGTTGGATGGACTATATGTCCCGATTTGACTTCGACATAACTTATGTTAAAGGCGAGTTGAATAAGGCCGCTGATTGCCTATCTAGGTACTACGAGAGCGACACATGTGTGGACGTGCACGATGCCCATAACTATGTACGAGCCGACGTTTGTATAGATCCTACAGGGGAGGACCTCCCCGCTCAACGATTCCATGAAATCAAAAACAATGTAATAGAAATCAGAGCACTAAGAGAAGGCAAGCATCGATGGAGCAATCATCTACGAGAAGCCCAGGAGAATCAGGACATAGAAGCCCAGATAATGGAGGAGGCTGACCGACAAGTGGAGGAACACTGATCGAACGCAGCCACGAACAACACCAAATGGGGGGAAACCATCACCCCCAGGATGGATGACGACATGAGCCTAGGGGACGCTCTTTTCGAGCGAGTGTCCAATGCAACACCTATTAATTGGGAGGACGACAACTTCCTCGCCTGAGTACAGGAAAAATACTCGGAGGATCGGCTTTATGCTACCATTCTCGATAAACCAGGCGACTACAGTGAATTCACTGTAAAGGATGACATTGTATGGTGCAAGAATGTCCGAGGTGACCAAGTGGTTTGCATACCACGCGATAGGAACATCATCACGGAGATCCTGGACCAGGCCCACACCACACTTGGTCACTTTGGGGACCAAAGGACGGCAGAATACATACGACGCTGGTACTGGTGGCCCCTGATGTCCAAGGACGTCCATGAGTTCTGTCGAACTTGCGAAGCGTGCCAACGAGCGAAAGGGTCCAACTCGAAACCCTTTGGGAAGCTCCACCCGCTACCCATACCGACAAAACCTTGGGACTCGATAGGAATGGATTTTATTGGACCATTCCCGGAATCGAAAGGATTCAACTATCTATGGGTAATAATCTGCAGGATGACCAGCATGGTGCATCTGATCCCAGTACATACAAAAATGAAAGCCTCTGAGCTTTCCTGGGTATACCGAAGGGAGATCGTACGTCTCCACGGCCTCCCCAGTTCCATCGTAAGCGATAGGGACTCGAAGTTCACATCCAAATGGTGGCATGAGCTTCACAAGGTGCTAGGAGCAAAGCTCCTAATGTCAACATTGTTCCACCCTCAAACGGACGGTCAGACCGAAAGGGCCAACCACAGCGTCGGCCAGATATTCTGCACGATGGTACGGCACGACCAGAAGGATTGGGTCGACCGGGTCGACCTCACCGAATTCGCCACTAACGCCAGTGTGTCCGAAACAACAAGATATGCGCCATTCGAACTAAATGGAGGTTACATGCCCTCCATGATACATGAGATATGAACGGACGAAACGATACTGAAGGGAATCAAGGAGTTTGCCAACTCCATGTTACAACACCTAGCAGAAGCACACGACACAATAATCAAGGCATGGGTATTTCAAACCTGCAAAGCGAATGAACACCGAGCAGCGGAACCGGACATTACCAAAGGAACCTTAGTGTTCCTTTCAATGAAGAACCTAAACCTACCAAAGGGACGCGCTCGGAAGCTATGCCCAACGTTCATAGGACCATATAGGGTCCTACAGGCAGAGCATACAACCTCCAGGTACACCCTAGAGCTACCCACAGCGCTCCAGGAACGTAGATTAAACCCTACCTTCCACGTCTCACTATTACGCCCCTATCGAGCCACGGACGACTACATGTTTCCCAATAGGGTTCACCCAGAACCCTATGACTTTGGCACCCCTGACGACCAGGAGTGGTTTGTTGAAGAAATAGTCAGTCACCGTTGGACCGATGAACAGGACCTTGAACTGGAGGTGCAATGGAGCCTTGGTGACACCACATGGGAACCGCTCAGCACCTGTAAGGATCTTGAGGCCCTGGACAGATACCTAGAGCTACACGGCGCGAGACGCCCAGCCCAATTATTGAAACAACGGTAACCACCGGATTACGTAACATAGCGGTGAACAAATTATTTTCTAACGACTAACTCTATCTTCAACACTACCACCACCTCTAAAACAACCCATCAAGACTAACATGTACCGATCAGGAAACAACACCAGCAACTACGAGAGTGGGAACAGACGTTCCCACTATGAATATGAGAGTTCCAGGGAGAACTCTACAAGGGGGGGAAGAAGCCGAGAAGAGGAACGACGATATCAAGACCTACCAATCCAACGATCGCGATCACCTAGGTACAGAACCAACAGGGCATCGACAACAGCAATGGAGGTCGATGACCCTCCAAAGATACATCGTCGGGGTGAAACAGAACGTGAAGGCACTGAAGCCGTTCACACACTCTTACAGCGACTGGAACGAACGGGGATTGAGAAGTCATTCGCAGACTTCATCGTAAATGATGTAATGGCTCAGATAGTCATCGAGCAACTATTGGACAAGATCGAGGGGCTAGAAAGCGAGTTGGAACGATCGAAGCGCACCAACAGCACGCTCACATCATGCCTGGCGACCGTAGTACGCAAACGACCGGCATCATCCAACGAGAATGGCTCTGAAGGAGAGGATCGACGACCATGGAAGGTGCATGAGGCGGAACGACCACGCAGGGGACAGTCACCCCTACCGAGTGGCCGACAGGACCAAACTTACCGATCACCACCCCCACACTATGGTAGGGGGGAATCGCGAGCAAGGAGAAGTCCATCCCCGAGGACAATGCGTCCTCTATCACCAACGTGCTTTCATGAAACAGGACCATCAACGATCCCGAGCACTCACACGCGAAGGGCCCATGAGGCCCCTCCTAGGATAAACTACCCTCATCATGATACCTACTACCCATCATCATCGTCAGCTGGGAATGATGCCAATCGGCGACCTCCACGTCGCCCCGCACCCTCATCGACGAAAACTACCGGAGCTGGACCAACAACATATACTCTACCCGGGTATTACCGGCCGCTCCTACAAAGATGGATGATCCAACAGATGGCACGAGCGACGAGCAAACAGCGTCACAACCTGAAGCACCCACGCGTCGGGTAAAACTACCCGACGAGTTCGACGACAGCGAGGATGATGGAAGGAGCGACTCATCCGACATAGAAATCACACCTAAGAAGGAGACGAAGAAGCAATGTAACGAGCGTATCGCTCGTAACAAGAAAATCGAGAACAAACGAGCCGCCGTAGTAGAAGAGAACGCAAGGAAGAAGCGAGTATACGAGGACAGTCGCCCAGGCCATATCCCAGACAGCCTGGGGGTAATAGTAATCGGATCACGCCACGAGCGTGACAACTCGTTCTGGAACGCGTTAGGCCGCCACTTCTATTACTCTGGCCTCAACAACTGCGTATATGCCGGCAAGACAGCAGCAACAGCAGCTGACTACGAAGGGAGATACAACACCCCTTACGGACCAACCACGACACGCCGACTATACTCAATCTTACCCCGAGGGTTACCTATGAACCCTCATGAGGTGAAACGAGGCATACGCCTCGTCAATGACCGATCCGAGCTAAGCATTGACCGTGTGGACGCATACTGCCTCTTGGAGGAATTCTATCAAATCGCGTCCCGTTTCATACCAGCCCTTCGTGATCGGGCAATGCAAGGGATACTGGAGCCCGATGGCTACGTTCAGCAAGTGAGTCGACCTTTCCCCGACGACCGGGGATTATGGGAAGACTTCCCCATACGACGAAATGAGGACGCGTTTGAGACCAATCGTCGTAACAAGACAGCTGGTGCAGGGCTTGCACCCCCCGACTCGTCAAGGATGCTCGATATCGACCACTGGGCTCAGTACCTCCTCCACCACGGACGGATCGGAAGCAAGAACCCTGTCGTGGGCATAGTCATGAACTATGCATATCAGGTCGATCGTTGTAGCGTCTTCGGCTATATTCTAGGGAGGGCTCTGGGACCTCGTCAGAATAAACCTCGCTCGGAATTCATGAGGATATACGCATGCCTCCTTGCTCAGCCTCACTTTTACCATGATGCGATTGACGTTTGGGATCAGACACATCCCAACCAACCCTACATCGAGGCAACTGGAGGCACCATCGCCATTCGGAGTATGGACAGACCACTTGAGTCTGCGGGTCTGACGATGAACGAGGTCACTAATCACCTCATATCGAATGGCATACCCCACACATGGATCGATCACGCCTATACGTTCGGGTTACATTACCTGAACCACTACTCCCTGGGGAAGGAAGGCCCTTTTCAAGACCTTTATAGCGAGACTGATCAGTCTCGCCTACTACGATTGGACAAGGTTGGGTTGCCCCCAGCAATACCCAACTGGGATGGGTGGCGAGAGCCAACCGAGAGCGACATTATATGCATACATGTGTTG